>JAJLVH010000842.1:0-14396 GCA_030570155.1 Magnusiomyces magnusii
TCTACTCTTTTAGATCCATCTTCTATTGAAAAAATTGTTGAAATTGATACCCATGTTGGATGTGCCATGAGTGGTTTGACTGCCGACGCACGTACAATGATTGATCATGCTCGTGTTGAAGCCACTAATCACGATTTCCAATACGATGAACCTATGAAAGTTGAATCAGTTACTCAATCGGTTTGCGATCTTGCTCTTAGGTTTGGCGAAGGTGCTGAAGGTGAAGAAAGAATCATGTCAAGACCTTTTGGTGTTGCCCTTTTGATTGCTGGTTTTGATGAAAATGGTCCTCAATTGTGAGTTTTTTTTTTCTTTCTTTTTTTTGAATGATTATCAACTAACATTTATCAATTGATTAGATATCATGCTGAACCTTCTGGTACATTTTATCGATATGATGCTAAAGCTATTGGCAGTGGTAGTGAAGGCGCCCAAGTCGAATTACAAAACGAATACCATTCCTCATTAACTATGGAAGAAGCCGAAGTGCTGGCATTAAAGATTTTGAAACAAGTAATGGAAGAAAAACTGGATGCCAAAAACACACAACTCGCCAGTGTCACCAAAGAACACGGATTCAAAATATACGATGACGAGCTTATGAAGACCGTTGTCGAAAAGATGGAAGAACAGTCGACGGGCGACGAAGACGTTCAATCATAGATTTTTAACTAAACTGAATTGATTAAATAAACACCGTTTGTAGCTTCCATCTCACATGACCGCACAAGCACAGAAACGTGACCGTAAGCAAAGGAGCCGTCAACGTTTTTTGTGGCATTTGCGGAAACAAGAAATTATTTTTTTTGTGACGCGTGTTTCCAGTAGCAAATACAAAAATACATTCCGTGTCCAAGAAAAAGCGCCAGCGTGATAATATTCTGATATTCAGCTACATGTAGGGCGACTTGTATCGATCAAGAACATGAAACCTAAAAAAGATTCTTTGGCTTTTTCAGTTTTGGAGGCAGATCCACCAGTATTTGAAAAAGAGTTTGGAGCTGCGAACTCCGACAGGACCAGCGTTGAAAAGTCTTTGGATCCTCAAAGCATTGGTGATTTGGATCAACAGACCGGTGGAATGACGGACGATCCTGCTTTGTTGTTGAACAGCGAGCCTCTTGACCTTTCAGATTCTCACAAGAATCAGCCAAAAACTCCGGAAAAACTAGCAATCAACTCTTCTTCTTCTTCTTCCTCTTCTTCATCACCACCGTATTCTACAGTCCAGAAACCTGCAATGAAAATGCCACCTTCTCCTCAACCTCTAGATTCTTCATTGTCTCCAGGGACTTTGGCTGGTTCTTTGGCCTCTCATTCGAAATCCGATTCCTTTTCTTTCAAGTCTCGCGACTACCGTCCAGGCACCAGTAGTCCTTTAGCAAGTCCACGAGTGTTGAAGAATGATAACAATAATAATAATAATAGTAATTCCAATCCTTATTCTAAAAGCCCCTTGTCTATCCACCAAAAACCAGCCTACAGCCACCAATCCGCCGTTTCCAAATCAGCAACCGCCAACCTGGGCACTCCACCACCAACTCCGCCAACCCATCGTGGCCATAAACTGTCAAACGCTTTTACGGCAGCGCGGCCTGGCAATGACAGCATCAGCCGTTCTGGTCCTGCACCAACAATCGTGACACCTGCAGCGGTGCCAGGAGCTGCCCGCAGAAAGAATCCACGTTCTGGCGTTTTTGCTCACAAACCATCGGCTTCTTTTTCTGGCTCATTGTCTGCTTTTTCTGATTCGGGTTCTTCAACTGATTCGAAATCGTCAGATTCAAAGCTATCAGATGGTTTAAACCCTTTGACCAGATCAAAAAGTTTGAATTCAAGAAGATCGAGAGCCTCGTCAATGACTATGCCGCCTTCTTCTTATTTAAAAACTCAGCGCAAAATGACCTTGAAAAACGGAAATCTAAATCAAGATAATGCACCTTCGTCATCTCCATATATTAACAACAACAAAGTTGACTCATTTCCGTTAGTTTCGCCACAATCAATTTCAACAGTCAAGGTTCAGCAATCAGATGTGAATTGCAAAAATGAAAACGATTCAAATGAACCTGGCTTGACCGAAAAATCATCTTTGAGTGGTCGATCTGATGCTTTTGAAGCTCTTTTGGAAGAGCCGCTTGCGACATGGGAGTTTTCAGAGGCTTTTAAAAGCGAATCTTTTAATAATAATAATAATAATAATGATGATAAAAATGAAGATGATCATAAGAAAGAAAGCGAAAACAGTGATGAATTTCAATCAAATTGTTTGGATACCATGAATTCAATAGATAAAATAAACAAAATGAACATCATGGGAGATACTGGTACATTGACTTTATCTTCACTTGATTCCAATTATTTGTCTGACTCAAAAACCAAGCACGCTTCTAAACTGTTGCCGCCATTTCCTGACAACTCGTTGCGAAAAAAGGGAAGCAAAGATTTGAATATTCTTAAAAAGAGTCCTCATGAAATGAAGGACAGTCCATTTATGCCTAAGGATAATTCAAATGACAGCGGTTTGATAAAAACGTTTGATAATGAACAATTGGAACAAGAAAGACAAAAAGTGAAGAACCATTTGTGTCAGGAAAATGATTATAGTAATGCTCGTTTGTCAAAGGTTAATGAAACTTCACCAAATGGGTTTTATGATGAGTTTGATGATTATTCGAATAATTTGAATAATGTCGATAACAATGTTAATGGTATAAATTCAAATACCCAACCATTTGAAAATGTCACTTTGGATACTGGTCTAGGTGGCTTTAGCGATTTCAATAGACCTAAACGAGACAGTCTGAAAGATTTGGAAAATGTTCCGTGTGAACCGTTTCCTCTTGTTCCAGGGTCTGAAGGGTCTGCTCAATCACCAGCCCTAACTAATCCATCAGCATCATCCACCAGTCTTGAAAAAGTATTTGAAGCTTTTTCAACCCCCAGCAATCAATCTTTGGGAAGTCCCAGGAATCCTCGATTACAAAAGTTGCAACACCAGAAATCGTCGTCATTGTCATCTATACCAAACAGTAGATCTTTTGTTAAATCGCGGGCTCGAAGTAATAGTCAAACTCATTCTATAACAATGGCAACCAAAAATCCGCTCACAATTTCAAAAATTGCAACAAAAGTTTCAAATACCATTGATAAGCCGTTAGAAACGCTTGATGAAGCTCACCAAGAAGAAGAAACAAGCTTTCCTTCTTTAGCAGAAAGCAATGAGTCTGAACTTGATTCAAGCTCATCAAATGCCCAAGTGTCTGTACAAGCTCAAATACCTGTGCAAACTAATTTAACTAGTGTATCGCCAGTCCAATCTAACAAGCCTACATCTTTGTCTACAATTTCGTCATCTAAACTTTCGCCATCTCCAACTGTCGCTGGTAATCGACGAAGACGAAGCAATAGTAATACACTGGCAATGAAGAGAGCACAGCCTGAAGTTTCAGCAATTGATCTTGGAAGTTCTAAACGATTTGATACCAATTCCGAAAGCTTTAATTCCGAAAAAAATTCAATGATAGAAGGTGATAATGTCAACAACAACACCATTGGGAATGGATTCATTAGTCGAAATGGAGGTAGCGACCGAAAATTGTTACCAAGTGTCGATGAAGAACAAGGAGAAATTGATGATTTGAGTTTAACAACGGTTGCAGAAAATGAAGACCGGGCTCAAGTATCAAATTCATTCCAAAATTCTGAGCATCAAAGTGATTTTAATATCAATCGTACGTTAATTTAATTATTATTTTTTACTTTTGTTTTATTTTGCTAACTTTTGAGCTATTTCAATTATTTTTCAATTGGTAATTCTTTCCTTTTTTTTTTTTTTTTTAGATACTTTTGAACAATCACCACTTCAAATGCCATCTCAACCAAGATCTTTGACCAATTCTTTTCAATACAATGAAACTCCAATTAATCAACCATTTTCTAAAGACAATGATACCTTTTCACAAACCGACCAACCTGCTTCGGATCCACGCATGGCTGCCATTTGGTCTTACCTGAGCGAAATACAATTTAAAGATGTCAACTACATAAGTATGGTTTACAACAACATTAACAACATTTATGATTTAGAAAGATACATTTCGACACTTATTTCTAATGATGCGACTATCAATTTCATTGTGACACCCCCGGGAGTCGCTACACCTTTAACTTGGGCATTTCTTCACCTTAAACGGATTGTGCGAGATCTCAATATGCTTTCAGTAGCTATTCATTATGATGGATGTGATGATCCAGTACAAAGTCCTCATTGCAAAGTGATGCACCTTTCAGACGAAAACAGTCCTCCATTGATGTGCCCACATTCTGAAGGCAAATATGGACCTAAACAAAAGCCCAAATACTGCTCAGCATTGCAATATATATTCCATGCTCTTGACCAAGGTGCCTATATGCTCAACTACAGCCGGATTGATGATAAAGAGCCTTTAAGCAGCGTGAATCCAAAAATCAATCACCGTCAGCTGTGCATGACGTATCGTCGTGTATTTCAAATTTTCAAGCATGCTTGGTACTTTCACCGACCTCTTTTCTTGCAACATGAAGAAACGACAAAAATGTATCAACGGTTCATTGCGTTGGGTATGTACACCAAGATGTTACCCAATGTGCCGTTACCTGGTTATGAACTTGAGTTTATGAGAGAAGATGTGACGGGATTGAATGAAGAAACTTATATGCGCCAACTTACTTTTTTGATTTCCAATTCCCATGCTTCGCTATCTGATAACTATGGGTCTCAAGCCGGCTACGTTCATTTACCACAAGAGTAATTTTATTTTGTTTTCTGAATCGGTTTATTATTTTTTTCAACATTTCGACAAATCATTTTTTAATACCACTTTTTTAATTTTTCGTTCTTCTTATTATTATTATTGTTTTTCAATTGATATCATTAATACCATTTCTAATTTTTAATAACAAAAAACATTTTTTTTTCAAACAATAATATCAACAATCACAAAATTGAAACAAATTAAACTAAAATTTTCAAAATCTTGTTTTATTATTATTATTATTATTATTATTATTATTATTTTTCAACTACTGTGCTATTTTTATATAAAGCGTATAATTTCTAATGTATTTTAGAGGATTTTTTTTAGATTTTGAAAGAGTTGAAACAAATATTGGAATTTTGTAATGTACCATTTCAGCTTTTTATAATTAGTGTTTTTTTATCAAATTCGTTACTCCATAATATTTACAAGTTTAAATAAATCGTTCAAGTATATTGGTAATAAAAAGGTATCATATTCTATAAATTATCATTTTGTATTATTTTATTTTTTTCTTTAATCTGCTGCACTACCATCTCTGGGTCTATAAACCACACCTTTGGCTTCCAAATCTCTAGCAATATCTTCAGGCAACTTTCCGTTTACTTTTACTGCGTATAACCCGGGCTGGAACCCATCAACACGAAGCCATCGAGCAGTCCAAGAGTTGGTTGTATCGCAAACTGCCATAAGACCTTCGAATGCTGGGTGAAATAAATGTTGTTAAAAAAGTTTTTTTTCAACAGACTAGTATATAACAACATTGAAAAATAAACTTACATGGACTAGTACAATCTTGAACTAATTCGTCATCGTTTTTGAACGCAAGCAATGATTCACAATTAGGACATCCTTGAGAAACAAATTCCTAAAAAAAAAAAAAAAAAGAACCGCTTGTTAGACATTGAAAAATTGATAAACTGTTTATGATTACATGTTGGTGATTTAGGTTTTTCCCACAATCATACAATTGTGTCTGGTATCCAATCTCGAAACCATTTCAATTACCAATTGCTTTTAAAACAACAATAACAATCATGACAAGATGACAAGATGACAAGCAAAACATACTTTATAAGGCTGGATGATGCCACAAATCATGCACGCTCTTTCGGTTCTAGTAGACATTATATATAAAGGTTTTATTAATTATTTGATATTTTCCGGAAAACAAAAGTTCAAAAATTGACGATATCTTTTTGTCTGTGGCAGGTGTGGCTGATTCGAGGGTGGAAAAAAAAAATAAATCGTCACACGTCGGTCATTTGACGTGTAAGGCTGAACCAAAACAGAAACGCACCAATTGAAGAGCCCAAGTGCTGGAAACTAGCTGATTGAGAGTTGAATAATCAAACTGTTTATTTGTATAGAGCCGTTGAAATTAGAAATTGTACATCAAGTTTCTATCGGGCCAACACTTGTTAACATTTGTAAACCACGACGAGCATTCATAAACCGCGTTTGTACAGTTGTTGAAGCATTCGACAGAATAAAGACCAATAAAACTAGTTCTCTTAGAGTTGCAACTCTTGAAACACAACCTTTCTCCATTTTCAGAGTCCCATTCGGTTTCGTAAACTAATCTATTCTCTGTGCATGAACCAAGCTTGGAAAACGATTTTGAATATATGGCACTCCTTCGAAAGTCGTAAGGATATCCAATATCAACACGACTGTAAATCTCACCAATGTCATTATACTGAAAGGTTAATCCACTCTTGTCCGTATCTTTGAGTTGAGAATAAAGACTTTGTGTAATATTCAAAACATCTATTCTCTCGTCATATTGACTGATTTCAATCAAGTCTTTAAACCAGTCCAAAAACTCATTTCCTCCTAGCGGCAAAACTTTAGTGTTTCGAGCTTTTAGCCAAAACAAGGTATCTGCAGTGATATTTCCAGTGTGTCGATATCTGTTTATTTCTTCAAAAAAAGGCTTGATATCGTTTGTAACACCATACATTGACACTCCTGTCCGTAATTCTTCAGGTAATGGTGACATTCCTAGAATTCTTTCACCATCAATATCAATGTCAAAAGGATTTTTAAAAAGATCTTTAAGTATTGTATTTTCCTTTTTGCTTTCCTTTTTGATTTTTAATGAATGCTGACTCGAGCCAGCGTTCGCTGCGTCACACAAAACTGTTAAAGTGCCAATGAAAAGCAATAGTGTAGATACTGAAAACATTTGAAAACTACCAAACGATTAATGGAGTTTGAAAAAAGAAATAGAAAACCTGCATTTTGAATACTCAAGCACTGTTTATAATTCACTTGGCGGACATTACTCTCTTGACAGCATGTGGTCCATTTTTCCGGTACGGTGCGAATCAGCCAGATACCAAAACACGAGCCACACGTGGGCATCATCACTCATCATCGTTCATGATCAGCAAAAAAAAAGGTTTGGCTTCATCATTTGTAAACGGCCCATTAAACCGTCAAAACCCAAACGCAAACTCTGCAAATGTAAATCGAAACCAAAAACCGACCAATAACATCAAATTTGTCAGGTTCTTGGTTTCTGTGGGTCTGAAAAAGACCAAAGACGGAAACGCGATTGGCGCTGGCAAAGCAACAATACATTTGTTGCAAACAGCAATTTGCAAATGATTGCAACCATCATGTCAATCTAATTATTTAAATTAGTCACTTCAGTATCTATTTCTTCAATTCTATCACCTTCTCTCTATAATTTCAATTCAAAGTATACATATTGTTTCTTTTCGAAATCCAGTTATTGCTGCAGTGAATAGTTGGAACTATGAAATCGTCTCGAAAAAACTCTACAATATCCAAAAACTCAATGACCACGAGTGATGATGATAACCCAAATATTTCATACCACCAGCCTTCTTTGCGTCCGTCTTATGCCCGTGCTTCTTCAATGCGTTCTTTGAATGTCATTTCGGATAACGACAGTGAAACTACTGATGGCCAGTTTGCTTCGGATCCGACTGCTGGGTATAACAGTGAAACTTTAGGTGACAATAACATTGAGAATTCCACTGGTTCAGCTTATACTGAAAATACTACTAGTCAATTAGTTACTGGTGAAAGCAGTAATCAGGAATCTGAAAAATATAAAAGCGAAAAAAATAACAGTGATGCCAACCAATCTGGTGAAGAAGAGTATAGCTCAGAAGAGGAAAATCAAACCTTTTCTAATCATTCTCCCCAATTTATGTCTACAACAATGACTGCTACTGATTTGATTTCTAATGCTAAAGATACTTCAAACAATTTAAATTCTCGTCGCTCAAGTAAACGTTCCAAGTCTATTCGTTCATCTCATTCTATTAGGTCTAGTAGAAGCAAAAGAAGTGTTAAAAGTAATGCGAGTCAAACTCCTATTGCTGATCGCTTTGCTGGAGAAAACTTTTCTAAAAAGTCGGCTCGCTCGATTCACTCTATTGGTATTTTATTTTAACTTTTTGATTTTTTGAAACCTGTTTATTGAGAGTACTAATATTTTTTAATGCAGAAAGTGATGACTCTACTGATTTAGATCGCACCAAACTTGATGACAATCCATCATTTTTTATTAATGAAAAGTCATCAGCAAAAAAAGAAGGAATGAGTAATCCTCGACAGCGACGTTCTTCTGTAATTATGAATAACTCTTCTCAATTCGATGGCTCGCCAAACCGAAATCCTCGTGGATCTACTATGCAAAGATGGTTTAAACTTAAGAATATTTTGATTGCAATTCTTTGCACATTGCTGTTGGTTTCTTTTGTTTTCAACATTTATGTTGCATTACATAAAAACAAAAGCGCTGATGAAGGTGAATCTCATCTTGTAAACCAAACACCAATGTTTCGACCTAATGCTCCACACACTATACCTGTACCAATCAAACCAAACCAAGGGTTTTCTAGAGAAATTATTACCAGTACTGATCCCGAAGTCGAACGTTTGCTTAATGATGATAATTTACGAAAAGTTTTTTACGGTGTAGATTATTCACCATTAAATGTTCAGTACCCCTCTTGTGGAGTAACCCAACGAGATGTGACTTTAGATATTGCTATATTATCTCAAATCACTGATAGAATTCGTTTGTATGGTACGGATTGTCGACAAGCTGAATTTGTGTTGAATGCATTTGTCGATCTCAAAGTGAATATGTCTTTGTCTTTGGGTGTTTGGGTCGATAGATCTGTGGAAGGCAGCACTCGACAATTGGAAGAAATGAAGAAGCTTGTTTTACGTTATCCAAGCCAGTACATTGACAGTATTTTGGTTGGAAATGAAGCACTTTTTAGAGGAGATTTATCAGAATCGGAATTGATTTCTTACATTGTCAGAACACAAAACTTTTTGAAAGATAATGATTTGGATATCCCAGTTGGTACTTCGGATATTGGTTCTAAATGGAGCCCTAGACTTGCTTCTTTTGTTGATGTTTTGGCAGCTAACATTCATCCATTTTTTGGTGGAGTTCCTGCTAATATATCTACAAGCTGGACTTATCAGTTTTTGTATGAGCAAGTTCTTAATGATATTGATACATGGGATAGAATCCCATCAAAAATTGTAATTTCTGAAGTGGGTTGGCCTTCTGGAGGTGGTAGAGTTTGGGGATCTGTTGCAGGCATTCAAGAACAACAAAAGTTTTTGAATGACTGGGTTTGTTCTAAAGAGAGTACTGAAGACGTTGGCTGGTATTGGTTTGAAGCATTTGACGAGCCTTGGAAAATCATTTACCACAATGGTGAAGACAAATGGGAAACACAATGGGGTATTTTTACAAGCAATAGAAAGCTCAAAGATGGAATCAAACTTCCAGTTTGTGAGGAGTGATTTCAGTGTTTGAAAGGATAAATAGATTAATTAGAAGATTTAATTGATTTTATGATGAGTAAATGCTAAAGATACAGTTGGGATTCTTGTATCACAATGTGTTTTCTGTGTGACATTTACACAAGTATCAGTATTAATATTTTGAAGGATTTGATGATTGATTGACAAAAATAATTTAAAATACATACAACAGCGATTATTAAAATTGTATTAAAAAATTCATGCTAAGTTGTGACAATTTATTTTGGTTGAATAATCGGCAAAAAAATCATAATTGATTGATTTTATTCAAGGGCTATAAAAATATATAACATTAGCTACTTTAGCTATCCTTTTCGTTTCTAACTATATAATCGGCAAAAAAATCCACAATTCAGCAAGATATAGAAAATCAATCTATAATCAATATATATACAGGTTTCCAAAAATTCCAACAAAAGGTTCAGTGGTGTAGAGGTTATCACATTTCGTTTACACTTTCAGTTTACTGTGTGAGAACCGAAAAGGCCCCGAGTTCGATCCTCGGCTGAATCATTTTTTTTGTATTATTTTTATTTTTTATTTTTTTTATTTTTTTTCTTGGTAAATTAAAAGTCGTATATGTTAAATTTCAAGGTACACGAAAATCAAGATCCACAAAATGCAACAACTGTGGCTGGGTGATTAAAAAGTACGATGGAATACTTGAGACACTGCCTTTTTTTTTTTTTTTTTGTTGTTGTTATTTTGTTTACGCATGGTTATGTAGAAAAGCGAAAATGGTGTGAATGAAGTGAACGAAAACTGATGAGGAGGACGAGGATTGTTGGGATTGATTTGATGATGATGTTTTTGATTCAATTTGAGAGTGTTTACAGAGAATTTGTTGTTTTTAATGAGTTATCAAAATATGGAATTGTGTTTTAATGTCAAGACCTGTCAACCGCTTTACTTCGTTAAAGTCTTTTGGATGTACAGCCTTTACAACAATTAAACCACTACAAACGGTAATCGTAAAAAAACCAAAAATAAATTAATAAATATAAAAAAAAAACAAAATGAAAACCAAAATGTATATGAAATAATGTCCAAAATTTGCCTTGTTTAATGATGTAGCTCAATAACTTTCAACAATGGCTCATGTTTTGCGTGATTTTGTGTATCCGTGCCTCCAAGCCAAGTTGCTGATGTACTCCAACAACAAAAGTCACCAAAGTAGAAACCGATAGCAGAAAAAATTTACACTCTTGTAAAATTTTAAAAAAAACAACTGTGGTTGATTTAAAAAAAAACCTCAAGGTAAACACCAAAATTATTTTTGTCTTGAAACAATAACTGTCGTGTTTGCATTTAATGATGCGAGTAGTGAGGTGAGGAATCATAGGCTTGCATAAATGGCTGACTCTCAACGGGATCATCCTTGCGGTTAGTAGAACCACAGCAAATGGCAAGTAGCCACCAGATAGAACCCCAGAGCGCAGCCACTGCAGAGCCCCATGCAAATCCCATAGCCTGTGAAGACAACGAAGCTGAAATGCCAAAGCTTGCCAAATGGTTGTTGATCAAATTACGAATGACAATGTACATGCCAGTGATCAAACCAGCAGAAACAATGACCAAAGCTAATGACAAAAATGATAAAAGAGCAGCACAACATGTAACACCACGGGAATGGCACGAAAACAGCCCGAAAATCAAAGTCAAAAAAAGAAGACAAAGCGACACGATATAGCAAACAAAACTGGCTTTGGAAACGGCTTCCATGGTTCCCATATAATTCTTGACATCGTCAATATTGGTGGCTGCATCAATGGCAGAACTCAACACACTCTTGGAAGCGGTAGAAATAGAAGAGTTAGAAATGGTATCTTGCAAAATCTCAGAAGCGTTAAACCAATACATAGCCTTGGGATCAGAACAGAATGTCAATTGAGCACCGTCGGCATGGGTCAAAAAGTTTTTGCTGTCCTTGGTGGTATCACTAAAATTGCCAGAGCAGTAATTCCACAAAGAAGTGTCGTAGAATTGTGGTAAAGGATTGTTTGATTCAATAAGTTGATCAACGATTGTGACAATAGTATTATCGATATTTGTGTTTCCAGAAGATATTAAGTCTAACGTTCCATTTGAAGTCAGATTCGCCAGGTTAACGCGCAAAAAATAAACACCTGGGAGGACGTTTGTGCGGATCTGGCCCAGTACGACCATGAGAGAAAGGAGAAAGGCAGCTAGAGTGCCCAAGTAGGGAAAAGTGACAATGACACAGCTACGACCGAATCCCATATTGATGATGAAAATGTATAATGATGATAAGAATAAATGTAAAAAGTAATTGATAGAAAATAAACAACGAAAAAAAGAATAAATAGACAGGAAAACATTATTCTTTTATATCTGGACCCAAGCATACAGCCACACACCACCGTTCAGCCACTAACAAAAGCTCTGGACACAGTTTCTTGTTTTGGAAGTGCGGCTTCGGCATCTATTCAAGGCTATGTACGTGAACTGGTTTTGATGGAGCGGCGGTGACTGGCTTAGCTTTAGTGTCTTTGGGCTGGTATTTTAGATTCGTCAGCGTCTCAACGTGCTTGGGTTGATATGATTTCCTTCATAACAGTCACCGTCATCACTGTCGTCGTCATTATAAGTATTGTGTTGGCCTGATCGTGTTTTGGATGTTGCTGCTGAAACAAGACGGCGTATGGTATTGCCAAATCTATTACGGCCATGTTGTTGATTCGGTGGTTTTTGGCTTTTGACCCTGGTATTATCTGACTTTTTCATGCTTGGTATCTCAACTTTTTGATGTCGTTGACCTAATTGTTCTTGTAATTGTCGATCGCTAGTCGTCTGTTGCTGCTGTAATAACCACGAAGCTGATTTCCGATGGTCATCTTTTTCCATCGCCTTGTTGTAACTTTTTCTGTCTGATCCAAATAACCGAAACCCAGATTTCTTTTTTTCTCCTGCTATTTCCTCTTTCTTCAGATATTGATCCATTGTTGGAATCACCGGTTTAGGATATTGAGCTTGAGGCTGCTGTAAAATCATCGACTCTCGTTTGTTTGCCATATGACCCTCTTTGTAATTCAATACTTTCACTCCATTGAATGAATTATTTATGACCGGTGATGGTAAGGACATCGATTGTGACATTCTATGATGTGGGTATGATCCCATTGATGATGTGCTATTCAAATTGACTGCCGACTTTGTTCTTTCATTCATTTTCATAGACTCATTCAATCCCATCATCGATCTAGGTCGCCGCCCTTGTGGCATTGTTCCTCTTTCACCGGTTGAATATGCACCCGAAAATCCCATATTGTTTTGCCTCTTTCCATGTGATGAATTGTTAATTGGGAATGGCGTTGCTTGATTTCGTTGGGGATACGGTCCTTCATTTGATTGTCTAAATGCACCCGTATCCCTCTTTCTCATGCCAAAATGACCATTTTGTGGATGGTTGGGGAGTTTCGGTAATGACTTATTAGAAGTGGCGCGGCTCACCTCTCCAACCGTATTACTATTATCCATCCCCCGTTGATTGACATCCATATGTCCAAAGTTTCTGCTATTCCTGGAACCAGGATTTAGCGCAGTAGAAATGGGTATTGGCACATGTTGTTGTTCTGGAGATAGTGACGTTTTTGGCTGAAGAGGAGTTGGCCGCTGTGATGCATAATCAATTCCCATACCAATTCCGGTTTCGAAGCCAAGCAGAGCTTGACGTATTCCGCTTGCGCTCGAAACTCTGGATATCGGTCTTCGTGATAATGATGTTGGCTGTGGTGGCGGAGCTATTGATGGCTTTAGTACTTTGGTTTTGGGTATGTGCAGGTGTTGCATCTTTGGGGTCGATGGGCTGGCCTGCGCCTCGTGCTGATTTTGCTCACCATACGTCACGGAATCTGTTTTCGCAACCTCTGCCACCTTGACCTGAAATTTGTCACTTTGACTAAACGGTTTAGAATGTAAAGACATTGTTCTAGCTGTATCATCGAATGGTGCGATTTTGACAATGTTTTCATCATAATGTGTGTTTGTGTTTGTAATAGTAATTGAAGCATTAGTGTCCTCACAATGCTGCACCTCTGCTTTCACACTTGAAAATTGAATGTTTTGATCAGATAAAAACGAGTTATTTTGAATAGTGCTGTTGAAATATGCATCGTGTACATGTAATTGAGCAGTAACAAATCCATGATCGTCGATTGTCATGTTGTGCACATTGCTAGTGGGCGTACTTTCTTGTGCTTGCGGTATTTGAGCATTTACTGGCTCTTGTTTGACATTTTCTTCAGGTTCACATTCTAGTGTAGTTTTTTCAAAGTGTGATGAATATACTGATCCACCACAGGATTCAGTTTCATGTAATGGCGGAAGACTAGGAAGTGGCATTATCAATCCTAATCTTCTGCGTTCCCTCTGTCTAGCTCTACCAACAGAACTTTTGTAGCCCAACTCTTCATCACTCGAGCTACTACTACTACTAGAATCATCGTTGCTGACTCTTAGATCCTGATTCCTCTTTTCTTCATTACATGAACTAGAGTTTTCACTTTTATTCTTAAAGCCTTTATTATTCTCATCAATCTGCTGATCAACAGGCACCAAAAAATTATCAAAGCAATCTTCGACATGCATTGAAGTTTGGCTTTTAGACGCAACTGGCTGTTGCTCCTCATCGCCAGCAGTTTGGTACACAGATGTGGATGACGAACCTTCAATGCTATTGACTTTAGAACTAGAAGCATTGGTTTCGGTACTATGAGTTTCTGATGAATCACTGTGACTTTTTGTATCAGC
>JAJLVH010000843.1:0-14373 GCA_030570155.1 Magnusiomyces magnusii
TCAGTGATGCCAACATCATTGCAACTGGCGCTCGTCCTATATCCGCTAAGCCCAGTCGCAGCGGTTCTGTCTCTTCTGGCCGTAACATACGACGCCGTGAAAACTTTTTTTCCGGCTCGACTGGTGGTCCCGGCGATAACGATGATGGAGCGTCCATCGCGTCGCGTCAACGCCAACAAACTATTGAAACCCGAAGTATGAACCCGTTGATGCTCGTGCTGACTTTTTTGACCTCTGTGTGTGGTTTTTTGTTTGGCTATGATACTGGTTACATTTCGGGCGCTTTGGTTGTCATTGGCACAGATCTTGGTCACGAGCTGACCACCAAGGATAAGGAATATATCACTTCTGCAACATCACTAGGTGCTCTTATTTCTGCTTCAATGGCCGGTATTCTTGCAGACCAGTTTGGTCGTAAGTGGGTCATTTCGTTAGCAAACATCTTGTTTATTATTGGTGCTATTATTCAAACCGCTTGTCATTCCGTTTGGGTAATGATTGCAGGTAGATTTGTCATGGGTTGGGGTGTCGGCATTGCTAGTATGGTTGCACCTTTGTACATTTCAGAAGTCGCACCATCTAGATTTAGAGGCCGATTAGTCGTGATTAATGTGTTGGCCATCACCGGCGGCCAATTGGTAGCTTATGCATTATCTGTGGGGTTCAACCATGTTCATGATGGTTGGCGCATTTTAGTTGGCTTATCGATTATTCCTGCAGCTATTCAAATGGTGTTATTTGTATTCATGCCTGAAACCCCACGATATCTTGTCTCTAAAGGTAAAATTGATACTGCTAGAGAAGTTCTGTTGAAAACTTATAAAGGATCTAGCGATGAAGAGATTGAAGAAAAGTTGGATGAGTTGGTTCAATTCAATATGGATGGAGGATTATACTTAGAAACTGAAGCTGCTCTTAGTACAATGGGAACAGCGGAACGTGAAGATGGTTATGACGAAAATGAAAACCCAACTTCGTCACCTAACAACCAAGATAATCTTCGACAGTTTCATCAAAACCTTACATTTAAACAACGATTCAAGCAATGGGCCAAAAGAACATTTATTCCATACCGTGAAGTTATTTTGATTCCTGCCAACCTTCGTGCTGTCGTGATTACATGTGGTTTACAAGGTATTCAACAGTTTTCAGGTTTCAATTCGTTGATGTATTTCAGTGGCACCATTTTCAAGTCAGTTGGATTTGAAGATCCAATCAGTGTATCGTTGATTGTTGCAGGCACCAACTTTGTGTTTACACTTGTTGCATTTATGTCAATTGACAAAATCGGTCGTCGTCGCATTTTGCTGGGAAGTATTTGGGGTATGGCTGCAGCATTAGCTGTGAACGCAGTCGCTTTTCATTTCTTGAAATTTTCATCGGCTGGCGGAAGTTTAGTCGGAGATCCAAGTAATAAAGATAATGTGTGGAGTAAGATTGTGATTGTGGCCATGTTGGTGTATGTTGCGTTTTATGCTGTTGGTATTGGTAATGTTCCTTGGCAACAATCTGAAATGTTTCCGACACGGGTTAGAGGCGCCGGCACGTCGTTGGCCACGTCTGTGAATTGGGCCGGTTCGTTGATTATTTCAGCTACGTTTTTGACCATGTTGGGAACTATCACGCCTACAGGTACGTTTTCATTGTTTGCAGGGTTATGTGCGTTGGGTGAACTGTTTGTGGTGATTTTTTATCCTGAAACGGCAGGCTTGACGTTGGAAGAGGTACAAGATTTGTTAAAGGATGGATTCAATATTCGAAAGAGTATGATGTGGAGTAAAGAAAGACAAGCAGAGATTAAGCTTAAAAATCAAAATGAATAAGAAATGTATTTATTTAAACAAATGAAAATGAATATATATAAAACAACTAACTAGTACATAAAATGAAGATAAAATAAAAAAGTAAAAATAAAATTCATAAAATCATAAAATCGTAATAAAAAAAAATCAAGCTTCAGAAGCAGTAATAATTGAAGAACGACGAGGAGGACTTGAAATGACAGCAGAGCCTCGACGATCAGGTGAATAGTTGTGAGGAATTGAGCGAGGATCAGGATGCTTTGCGCCTACAAAGTAAGCAGGAGTTGAAGAAGTGACGGTATAATTTGAGTAAGTAGTAGAAAAGTGAGGCGAAGTTGGTGAAACTGGTGAAGTTGGAGAATTTGAAGATGAAGAAGATGAAGAAGAAGAAGAAGAAGCAGCTTTACTCATGGCATAGTCACCGCTATCAAAATATTTACGGTCTTGCAACTTTTTATTTAGCAAAGCCGATCTTGTTGGCAATTTGCCATAAAGACGTTGAAGCCGTTGTTCATTTGGAGACAAGTTCTAGATGGTTGGTTAGCAATTGGTTGAAAGAACATGATTGGACAAAAAAGGACATACAGAGCTCATTATTAATATGGTGTATTAATTTAATACTAATTTAATAGTTGTTAATTTAATAAAAGAATTTAATTTAAGTGGTCAAAAAAATAGGAAACACTTTATTCTTTTTTTATTCTTTCTGTCAGAAAATGCGCTGCTTTTATATCGCTCGCTTTTTGTTTTATTTTACTTTTTTTAATATTTTTTTTCTTTTATTGTGTTTTTGAGTTTTGAATGCATGGTTTTGATAACGGTCTCGTTACCCGGCCCGTTGTTGTGGAAACGGTTAAACTCGCCATACATCCAAGCAGAAATAGCAAGGCCTTATTGATGACCTAATGAGCGGGGTTTGCAGCATGATTACGTGGTTACGGACAATGCTTATGTCAGGCTGGTTGTATATACGCAAGGTTACATACATCAGTGACCTGTTTCTGCGATTTCATTGGACTCGAGTCATGTGATGTCTGCATTAATGTCCATGTCGATTTTATTTGTTAACCTGTTGATGTCGATGTTGATAAATAAAAATAGAAATCAACATAAAACAAAATGCCCGAGATTGGAGAAGTTGCTCATGCTGCGTCTTTTTTGTCGAGATTTGTTAAAAACAAAGTCATCAAAAGCGTGACGGCCATTGAAGACACAAAGATATTCCAGCCTCCTTTGACAAAAGAATTGATGGAAGGTGATGTTGATTCTATTTTAGATGGAAAAAATGAAAACCTCCTTGTTAATAAACGGGTTTTGGATGTTGACCGTCATGGCAAATATTTCTGGCTCAAGTTGGGCAAAAAGTCAACAACTACAACGACTAAATCAGCCAGGTCAACTAGTGTGTCGACTAGTGAATCGACTAACAATGAAAATCATACCAGGTATGCTTTTTTTTTTGTTTTTTGTTTTTTATGATACGAAACATAATCCAAAGTCCTTGGATACCAAAAAAAAATTAAAAAAATTAAAAAAATTAAAACTTTATTTCAATACTTGCTTTGATATTTTTATTTTATTCTGTTACAGTGATGAATATAATTAAAATTAAAAAAATAAAAAAACTAATAATCCTCTAGCTTTGATGCCTTGATGATACATTTTGGAATGACAGGTTGGGTTCATGTTAAAGGATATTCAACCTCTTTTTTAATGATGGAAAACGGTGGAGACAAACTAGCTCAAAAGAGAAAAAAAGAAAACGAAGAAGATGGACAAAAACCTACTATTGTTAAAGTTTCTGATGGTACTCAGCAATGGCCACCAAAGTTCTGTAAGTTCTCAATGACTTTAGTCGATGAAAATAAGAATCTTGTTGAAATGGCATTCACTGATCCAAGAAGACTAGGCAGAGTTTGGTATATACCTTCAATAACATCTTCTTCTTTATATCAACATGAACCATTAATACGAATTGGTCCTGATTACAGTAAATCCAACACTTTTGGACTCCATCAGTTTAAAAAGGAAATTGCAAAAAAGGGTGCCCAAATTAAGGCCGTGCTTTTAGATCAATCGTTGTTTGCAGGCGTTGGCAATTGGGTAGCGTAAGTTTTTTGTTTCTTTTATTTTGAATGCAAGCATTGAATGGAACACGAAAGAATTTAAAATTACCATTTCTTCTACAATGAACAAAACACATGAGTTTTCATTTTTGATATTGCAATAGAAATGAATCAAACAGAATCAGGCACATTTATTTTATAATGATTCAAACGTTTAGCGATGTATCATCTTTTGAATCGTCATAAAATGATTTCTCTCTTTTTATTCTTTTAACTAATCAGCAGCTCATTATTAACAAAAACTATTGTTTCATTAGTGATGAAATCTTATTTCAATCCAGAATCCAGTAAGTATTTCTCGATTGCTTTGAAAAAAAAAAACCCCTTATCAGAATATTGAAATATCACAGGTTCGTGTTTCTAAAATGTTTTCTCTTTTTTCCCCACCCTTTTTTTTTTTTTTTTTTTGTCCCTTGTGATTTCATTTCAATGCCCATTATATATTTGGTTTTATTTCTGTTTTCGTCTCTTGTTCAAGTTTCTATTACAATGACATGATTCATGGAAATATTTGTTAAATATCCTTTTTTCTGTATTACTAATTACTGCTATTTAGCCCTACTCAACCTTGTAATACCTTGAGTTCAACCGAACTCGATTCTATTTATAACAACCTTGTTTATATTTGTTCTTACGCCGTACAAGTTCAAGGCAACACCCAATCTTTTCCAAATGATTGGCTTATGCTTTACAGATGGGGAAAGCGCGATAAGAAATCTAAGCAGGTAACTGCGCTTGGGTATTTGGTAGATTATGTTACGGTAGGCGGGCGGACAAGTACTTTTGTTCCAGAGCTTCAAAAAAAACATGGAGATTGGTCAAAGTTGGGCCTTGAAGAACAAAATAACAAAGAAACTGATAATAATACCACTATCAAGACAAAAAGCATCAAAAAGTTTAAAAAAAAGCTTCAGTCGGCCAGCTTCAAATTTGGAAAAAGTGATGAAAGTTTTGAAAACGATTTTACAAACAATCTTACAAACTCTTTTCAAAAAGATATCGAAAAGGGAAACAAAAATAGGTACAGCAATAATTCCGAAACTGGGACAATCAGCAAAAGGACAAGAAGTAAACGAACAAGAATAAATTAGTATTGAACAGGAATTTGAAAATGATTGGGTATATAAATGTAAATTAAATAAAATATATCAAGTACAAATGTCGATTTTTCACTATTATTGCAGAACTAATATTGAGTAAATGATATAAAAAAAACAGGTATTAGACAGTTTATTTTGATCAAACTCTCACTTATATACAATAAATGATGACATGCCTAGAATAAAAGTAGAATCAAATTTGACCTGTTTATGTATTTGGAAATTTTTTCAGCAAAAATGATTTTTTTTTTTTTGAACGATTAGTTTTAAAAAAAGAATGTGAAGAAGAGTAAATGCATCAATAGACTTAATATTCACTTTTACACAAACAATTAAAATAAACCATTTACCAAATACACACGTTGATTGGCTAGAATTAAACCCCCAAAGTCAACCTTTTTTATTATTGCCAATCAACAAAGCCATAGATTTAGTACGGCTAAACCAATCTATTCGGTTTTAAAATAAAGTATAATGAGACGATTGTTCATATTGTTCATAAACGATACAAGTTGTCAAATCATGAACCAGTCGGTTGTGTGAATGTATTGATCAAGGTAGCCATTTTTAATAGTATTATTTTTTTTACAACGATGAGTGTAACATAAACGTTCGTGTTCGTTTTTAAATACACACTAAACTAATCCGTTTTAGTGATATATAAAAGAGTTTTTTTAAAAAAAACTGAAAATTTTAAACTTATTCATTCATTCATTTTATTCGAAGGCTATAGAAATGTATAATATCAGCTACTTCAGCTATCCTTTTTGTTTCTAACTATGTATAATTGTTCAAATTTGTGAATCTTTTCAATTCGTATTTTCCTTTCTAGCGTTTCCAATGACCCGAGTACAAGCCCTAATGCTAGCTTACGAGGACCAGGGAAACAAAATTGGATGAAAACCTTCCGGACCTGTACTCACATCATTCTTCTCAGCACTGCTTTTTTGTAATTTCTTTTTTTTTTTTTAGTATTTCTTAATCCTTCCTGGCAGAGACAAAGCTTACAATTTCTTGTAAACCAGTTAGGCTGTTCAAGAGAGTCGGCATGTCCATCTTAAGAAATACCCGTCTAAGTCGTTCTCTTTTTGTTTCAAACAAGGGGCACTCAACCAAAATATGTTGAACTGTTTCCAATTCTCACATTCACAATTGTAGCTGTTTTTCAAAATTCTAGATCGTTGGTAATAGGCTCAAAATACATTTTGACTTGACTTTTTAAGCTCAGCAATCTTTTCTAGTTAAGCCTTAAATTTATAAACGTGATTTTTTTCACTGCTGAGTTCACAATTAGCAAAAAAGACTCCGTGGCCAAGCTGGTTAAGGCGCACGACTGTTAATCGTGAGATCGTGAGTTCAATCCTCACCGGGGTCGCTGAACTTTTTTGTTTTTTTTCCATTTTTTTTGGAATACATGTGTACCCTAAATAGCGACCACAAATTTGCACCTTTGTATTTTGTTTACTTTTTTTATTTTTATTAAGACAATTTGTGAAGACATGATTGTATAACCACTTTTCAAAAAACCATCGCAAAAACTGGTTTTTCATTTAATTATTCAACATACAAACACGTAAATGGCCCGAATATCGTCACAACATAATCAAACTGAAGGGGTTCGTCAAGGTTCGGTACCGGTCAATAACTACCAATCGACGAATAACGGAAACCCAGCTGGTCCAAATGTTAATCAAGATGCCGGATCTAATATCAAGGTTATTGTCCGGTGTCGTGGCCGCACCGACAAAGAGATCAAGGCCAAAAGTCATGTTGTTGTTCAAACGTTACCTTCGTCACGATCTGAGATTCTGGTTGAAGACGTTTCCAAAACGAGCCAGGAAGCCAAGATCTATAAAGTGGACCAGGTATTTGGTCCTGAAGCTGACCAGGAAACCGTTTATGATGACGTTGTTGCGCCAATGGTTACCGATGTTTTGGCAGGAATGAACTGTACTATATTTGCGTATGGTCAAACCGGTACTGGCAAAACGTAAGTTTACTTTTTTTCTTTTTTTTTTTTTTTTATAAATGTGCGATTTCTAAATCTATAAATCTAACACGGTCATAATCATTGAAATCCTTTTATTTTAGTTATACAATGACTGGCGACAATTATATACCAGAAGCAGGAAGCTTTTCACACGAAGCCGGTATCATCCCTCGTGTTTTGTACCAACTTTTCAATGCTATTGAAGTCGAAGGAATCGATTTTGCTGTCAAGTGTTCATTTATCGAACTTTATAATGAAGAACTGCGAGACCTATTGAGCCATGAAAAAAACACGACTAAAAAACTTACTATTTTGGATACTTCTTCTCATAATACCCCACACTGCAATTCGTCTTCTGTTACCAAAGGCCATAAAACCGTTTTTCTGCAATCAGCAGCTAATGGAATTCAAGTTCTTCAACAAGGCTTGGGAAAGCGTCAAGTTGCAGCTACAAACATGAATGATTTGTCGTCTCGTTCTCATACCATTTTCACAATCACTGTTTACATGAGTTTACGAAAACGAAACGATTTCAATGAAAAAACGAAGTTTAGCGACGATTATTTAAACAGTATGGTTAATGAAGCCTGTGTTGTTGGAAAAATCAATCTTGTGGATCTTGCCGGTTCTGAAAATATTAGAAAATCTGGTGCTGAAAACAAACGGGCTAGGGAAGCTGGTATTATCAACCAAAGTTTATTGACACTTGGAAGAGTGATAAATTCACTAGTTGAAAAGCTGCCTCATATTCCATACCGTGAATCTAAACTTACAAGATTATTACAAGACTCTCTTGGTGGTCAAACACGGACATGTATTATCGCAACAGTTAGTCCAGCAAGTATGAATTACGATGAAACAGTCAGCACTCTTGAATATGCCAGTAAAGCCAAAAATATAAAAAACAAACCGCAGAAAGGCAGTCTTGTTTCCAAAACCACGTTTTTGAAAGAATGGTCCAATGATTATATCCGGCTTTGTAAAGATTGGGAAGCCACGAGGAAGAAAAGTGGCGTTTATCTCACAGAAAACCAATATAAAGAGTTGATAGCAGAACATGATGAACGAAAGTTACGAATGGAAGAACAGAAACGTAAAATTACATCATTTGAAACTCAGCTCAGATCAGCTCGAAATGTTTTAGAAAATAATAAACAACAACTTGTGGATACCAAAAACCAACTCACGACAGCAGCTCAAAGTTTATCAGCAACACAAACGAATCTTGCGACAAAAGAACAAGAACTAGATAGTGCTAAATCGACGTTGCTTAAAGGTTCCAAAATTAATAAAGTTAGTAAAGATGTTGAAATCGGGTTATCACAAATAGCTGACGAGCTCATCAGTAATCTTGAAAAGCAATTGGACGATATTAATACCCTACAAGACAAATTGGATCAAAACAAAAGAAATGAAAAGATGAATAAACAAAATTTCAAAGACCTCAATAAAAATATTAAAGAATCGTATACCCAGTTAGAAAACAGATTAGAAAATTTCAGTCAAGCTAATGATAAAGAAATTCAACGGTTCAAACAAAGTTTTGACGACTTTTTGGATACCTACAACAACAAGCTTTCCAACCTTTCATCTACACTTGAGTCATCCACAGTAGAGATTGGAAATATGATGAATGAGTTTAACGTTTTTGATAAAGAAACGCAACCACATTTTGATGCTGCCAGGAATGAATTGTTGCATGTTCAAGCGGATATTAAAGAACAAATACGATCTGGACTGGGACATTTGAAAAACGTCAGCCAAAGTTTGGTACAAGATGGTTATACTCAAGCTGACGAATATAAACGAAACATGATTGTTCAAACTGAATCTTTAAAAAATGAATTTTCCAACGTTTTTGATCAAATCACAAAATTTGTTGACAAACAGTCTAAAGATTTGGAAGATCTGAACGAAAAGCTTGTTACAACCACGAAACAATTTCACGGAAAGTCACAAGAACTAATCAACAATGATTTAGTCAACATTTTGAGTACAGAAAAAGAACTTGCTGAACAAGAGCGAACCAAACTGATTGATACAATTAGTGAGTTGGTTTTTTCACAAAAGCAACAACATGCGCAACGAATGAAGAGTATTATAGATAATGTTCAAACCAAGCTTGGTCGCAACAATGATGATTTGCTTAATGTATCTGCAGAATTCACGAAATCTTCTAAACGGCTAACAAATGATCAACAGGAATTGAAAACGTTGTTAGAAAAGCGGCACCATAGTTTGGAAACCCAAATAGATGCAAATTTGGTGCTAGTAGAAGGTCATGGCGGAACTTTGGAATCGACAGCAAAAGCTATAAATACAAAAATTCATGACGAATTGGAAAACCAAACAAAAGAGATTTGTAGGAAGATGTCGAAATTTGATGACCATTTTGATGAAGCGCAACATGTTTATTCTCAACATCAATCGACCATGAAGAACAAATTTGATAAACTTTATGGTTGTTCTACACGTATAGCCAATGACACAATTGATGGCTTAAAAACGGAAACTGATACCAAACGAGTGCAAGAAATGGTTAATGAGATGAAGACCCGTGTTTGTGAAGAATCGAAAAATGTGGTTGACGAATCTAAAATGATAATTTGTGAATCAAAGAAAAAGGTTGATGGAATCAAGTTTGTTGAAAAAGGAGCAGATGGAACAACACCACAACGGAACCAAAACTTTGATATCCCGCCTCGTAATGTTTCTGTCAAGAAAATGTTGCAAGAGTATCGGCTTAGATCTGAGGTTGACTCGAGTGAAAAAGAGTTTGAATTGTTGACTCCATCAAAAAAAGAGAATCAATCTTTACAAAAACCGACGATATCCAAACCAATGGTTTCCAAGCAAAACTTTCAACAACCAAATTCAACTTGCATCACAACCAAGTTTTTACAAAAAATGAAAGAAAGAGGTAGAGTTTCAAGCTTGCCAATTCCAGTTTTTTCTTCTCATTTACGTTCATCATCATTATCACCATCGTCTTCTTCACATTCATCATCGTCATCTAATACTTCATCATCTTCTATTTGTCCATCATCACCTCTTACACCGTCATCAAACTCAAAAAAACGACCAGCTGTTGATTCAATAGACACAACCAGAAATCTCAAAATCATGCATACCAAGAAAAAGTAAAACCATTTGTTTATCTATCATTTACTCTCTTTCTTACATCAACAGGTAGCGATTAGCCAAAACTTTAATGTCGAGAAAAAAAAAAAAAAAAAAGAGTATCGATAACGATAACCATTTCGATTGCGTGTAATCTACACGTGACCAATAGTTGCTCCATTTTCAAACATTAAAGCATGAATCTCCTTATAATTTAAAATTTAAAAAGCCTTCTTCTTTTTCTTCTTTTTCTTTTTGATAAACAAAAAACAATAGTCAATCGATAAAAAAAAGAATGTCAACCAACCTTTCATTATTGGAACTTTCATATCTAACCCTCCAAGCCGTGCTGCAAGCCGTCATAATCTGCACATTTGGTTTTTTGTGCGCCAAATATGGCTTAATCCCACCGTCTGCACAAAAACACATTTCCCATTTGAACGTGCAAGTGTTTACGCCATGCCTGATTTTTACCAAGCTGGCGTCATCACTGTCGTTCAAAACGCTTGCCGACATTTCCATCATTCCCGTGTTTTATGTGTTTTCGACGCTCGTCACGTATTCGTGTTCCCGCGTTGTGTCGAAATGTTTTGGATTCAATCACCGCGAGTCTAATTTTGTCACGGCGTTGGGTGTGTTTGGTAACTCCAACTCTGTGCCTGTGACCATCACGGTGGCCATGGCGTATTCTTTGCCAGGTTTGGAATGGTCGAATGTTGAAAACGATACTCCTGATAAGGTTGCGTCGCGTGGAATCATGTATTTGTTGATATTCCAACAATTGGGTCAAACTTTGAGATGGTCATGGGGATATAACACATTGTTGGCTAAACCTACTCCTGAAGATTTGATTGAAGAACAATCTCAAATTCCTAATCGTTATGAAGATTTAGAATACGACGTTGATGATCATAATCGTCAACAAGATGATGAACAAACATCTTTGCTTAAAACCAATTCACAACAAAGTTATATTGAACCTCATAAAGGCGATCAAATACAATCCAGCATTAGCAACAGTTCATCTAGCAGTAACGTGAATGAACAAATTCTTGATGGAAATACACAAGTCAATTCATCAGCATCATCTACAAATTCAGATAAACAAAAGGGTATATTTGATTATCTTCGTCGAGGTTTAGACCGATTTATTAGTATCATGAATCCACCATTATGGTCAATGTTGCTTGCAATCATAATTGCTAGTATTCCACCTGTTCAACGAGAATTTTACACTCCAGGCACGTTTCTTGAAAAAACCATTTCGTCTGCTGTCCGTCAACTTGGTGGCGTAGCAATTCCATTAATTTTAGTCATTTTGGGATCCAATTTATGTCCAGATGACAGTCAAGCGCCACCATCACCCAATTATCACAAGATTATAATTGCTGGTCTGTTGTCACGAATCTTTTTACCGTCATTGGTCATTATTCCTTTAGTGACGATGATTGTCAAGTTCTTTCCTATTTCGGTGATGGATGATCCTATTTTTTTGTTGGTTGCGTTTTTGTTGACGATTGCGCCGCCAGCTATTCAGTTGTCGCAGATTTCGCAGTTGAATAAGGTATTTGAAAGAGAAATGGCAGGTGTGTTGTTTTGGGGATATGCCGTTGTGACGTTACCAACGACGATTGTGATTGTTGTGTTGGCGATCAAATTGATGGAATATGTGAATTGATTTTTTTTATCTTTTATTTAATCTTTTGTATTGGTTCAATTCCAGGTAGTGACAAATAAAAGGTTTTCATGAATAAAAAATAATTAAGAAATGAGCTCCTTTTCTTTAATTGACCATCAAGGGGTATTTTCTTTTTTTTCATGAAAAAAAAAAAAAAAGCAATACGGTTTACTTATCAAAACTTTATAAAGCCTCCTTGAATTATAACCAATTGGAAGAAACTCCATTTGAGTTTCTAACAAATGGGATAAAAATAAACCGATATTGAACTTGCTGTATTTTGGCATCGGATTCAGCCGCGCGGTCTATTTATACACGCGAGCCTCGAGAACATTTTGATTCTGGATTTTCAAACACTTAAACTTGATTTCGGCTAAAAAAAAGGAATTCACGTCTTTTTTATAGACAAGAATATTGTTGAAATCATTCACTAAATCCCGTTAGTAATCAAACACTAAACATCACCTAATCTGCTCGACCTCGCCACTCAAATGGCTGGTTGTTTCGGTTCTTTCCTATTCGAGTCTTTTGCTGCGGCGGCTGGTGCGGCAGATTCATTTATTTATGTTTTTCTATTTATAAACCAAGATAATCCACACACACAAAGTTTATTGTCAAAAATCTCATCACTTTTTTCTATAAAAGACCAGCCATTTCTCAAAATATCCATTACTTTTTTTTTATTCATCATCAATATTAAATAAAAATGATTTGGTTACAAGCCATTTACGGTCAAATCTTGACCATCATCGCAAATGTCCTCGTTTTATGTCTGCTCAGCAGCTTTTCGATGCTCGTTTCTCCAATGTCTACAAAATATGCGTTTTTCATTCATTTAGCAAATCAACCTCTTTTAGAACAGATTCGAATGAGTTTCATCAGCTTTACTAAAAAAAGATACATGATTGGCCAAGACGGCCGCAAACCTATTGGCTCCTTTTTTGGGATGCTGCTGCTCGCTTCTGTAGGCCTTGTTTTCTTCTTTTTGTCTACTATCGTTTTTCAATCTTCTCAAACCAGTTTACAAAGAACCACTTCTGGTGTTCCGGCTTTGGTTGATTACTCTAAAATGCCTTCTTCTTCTACTTCCAAAACAAAATATCCTCTCATTTCCGATTCCTTTTTGGGAAATAAGCCTTTGGAAAACGGCTTGGCTCTTCAGCCTTCTGATCAATGGGTCCAGGATACTGCCCACTCTGTGCAATCCAAATCTCAATTCAACGGCAACGTTTCCGTTTATTTGAGTGATCTTAACTGGGTTTCAATCACTGACGGCGATTACACTACTTCAGTCACAATGTCAATTGATGGCGTTTCTGTTGACTCCTTGTCGTCTACTAGTCCTGGCACCCTTAGCGTCAACCTCCTTGATAAAGGCTCTCCTGTCGTTTTCGATATCCCTTCGGTGTCTTCCAATTTGGGCCAAGCTTACGCTTTTGCTGTCGAAGGAAAATATACGTTGGATTACCTTGTTTTTGAATTAACTTCTTTTGATGCCGTTACTTATGCAGACGGCAACAATCTTGAAGAATATTATGAATTTGTGGCTTAAGATTTGTCCATAAAATCGTGACATTTCACGTGAATGTCATGACCTTTGCAACATCTACATGCAGCAATCGTGATATTCACATGACTATCAAATATTGTACACATTTTTTAAAAAATTTAGAAAAATCATAAAATAAGATAGATTTAATACTCAACTGATAGAATAATATAAAGATATTATAAACTGATGATTATAAAACGTTTGCACTTCAAGGTAAAAAGGTCCATATATATAGACAAAAACTCCTTGAGTACAAATTCATTTTCTAATCTTAAATAAACGGCATTAGATGCCATTTAGATTGATTCACGTCTTGTAAATTGACATTAACTAGACGTTAATCAAACCAATAAGCCTAGTTTCATTCATGCACGGCTGACGTTTGGTGTTGTCACCAAATAAGTGTGTTCAACATAGACTTGAGTCACTTCATCAACTGTTTCAGTCAGTTCTTAGCCATCTTATCTATTGACAGGAGTACGTCTTTTTCAGTCTTTTTGACACCGTTACTATGTGATGAGAAAGTCTAGTATCTTAGTAAGTGCCATGTATTTTAAAAGGGGCGTAGAATCTTCTAAAATGTTAACAACATTCTAGTTTGAAGCTTATCAATATTAATGAACCTTGATCATTAAATAATTAAAAAAGAATATTTTGCCACGAAATACTTATAATACATTACTTGAATCTGTTTAATAACAAGAATAATAAAAAAACCGAATTATTTCAAATATAAATAGCAATTTACAATATAGAACACCACAGTGGCTAGCTGCTAATCATCGTTCTCAACTATTGTTATCATAGCGACCACTTTTTAATCTACAAGGCATTCAACATTAAATGGTTTTGTAGTTATTACTTTAATAGATTATTCAATTTCGCGGAAAGATCTTGTTAAAATACTTTTACTTATAATATTACGACTGTATATGCTCAAACAATCAAATGAACTGCAATGTTTTTTCCAAAAAAGCCAAGACTTCATTATTTACAAACACCGCT
>JAJLVH010000844.1:0-14364 GCA_030570155.1 Magnusiomyces magnusii
AAAAATATTT
Source organism: Magnusiomyces magnusii (assembly GCA_030570155.1). Lineage (NCBI taxonomy): Eukaryota > Fungi > Ascomycota > Dipodascomycetes > Dipodascales > Dipodascaceae > Magnusiomyces > Magnusiomyces magnusii. The sequence continues at coordinate 11 of JAJLVH010000844.1, forward strand.
TGCAGTCTCCTTTTTCTAGACACCAATCTCGATCAGGATCAATTGAACTTTCATCAAGCCCGTTATCTTTAGCCAACAACACATTTTCCAGTTCATACACTACAACCACTGACAAAGGTTCTGAACTTGATACAAACATTTTCTCATTAAACGCTGGTGTACGCACTTACTGTTTTTCAGACAAAATCTCGAGTGGCACATTGTACGATTTGGTAAAATCTCGTCACAAAGTTGGACTTGACTTTGAATTGGTGTGTGGGTACGCAAAACAATTGGCCAATGCGATTTTGTATTTACATGAAAACAAACGTGTTGTTCATCGTGATGTCAAACTTGAAAACTGTTTGATTAAAAAAAAAGAAAACGACGAAAAGCAGTGTGATGAAAAAGTATATAAATTGTTGCTTTGTGATTTTGGAATGGCAGAATATTTTGGAAAATATGGTCAAGAGAGTCAAAAAAGTGATGAATTTAATGATTTAGAAGACAAAAATGTTGAAAATGTTGAAAATGAGTTTGGATCAATAGAAGAGGTGGATGAAGATAAATCAATTAGTACAACATCAACCATAGATCAAAACCACAACCAAAATTCTTCTTTTGATGCTAATGATACAAACACTCGTTCTCATCCAGTATCTTGCTGTTCTTCATTTGTTAAATCCACAACCGTCGAACATTTTGGATCTATACCCTACGCATCACCTGAAACTTTACAATCCCAAGTTCCTATTACTTTACCAAGCGTGGATGTTTGGTCTTTTGGTGTAGTTTTGTATGCACTGATCATGGGCGAACTTCCTTGGTCACATCCTTTGGGCCCTGTGTTGCGGGAAATGATTGTTGAAGGTAAATGGGATAAAGAAAAGGTAAGAAGAAGGTTAGATTCAAGACTTTATTCAAATATCAGCTCACAAAGAATCATTGATCTTTTGGATCGCATATTTAAAAAAAATGGTTCTAAAAGAATTACGATGCGAGAGATTGTAGATGGAAATTATTTTGGATAAAAAAAGAATATCAAAACTGGGTTTAAAACTAATATTTTTTAATGGCAATTCAAATATATATATTAATAATCAACTTATTGATCCTTCTTTTCTTCATCATCTTCTGCTTGTTTCTTAAGAGCAGCTTGTCTTTTCTTTTTGACAACCACATTGTTATAAGTGACAAGGAAGAAAGCAAACAATGAAAAGAAAGGAACCCAGGCTTGTTCAGGAACAAAATTCTGAGCAAAAGCTAGTACCAAAGGCGAAGAAATCCAAGAAGATTTCTGGACAGCCAAAAAGGCTTGTTTCCAAGACGCGTAAACTTGAGAAAAAGATCTTGCGCCAGCAAATATCGACATAAAGGCTAAAAAGACAGTGTTCTGGATAGGTGTCACGAGTAATTGAGAAGCAACGATTTGAGCAAGTTTCCACAACGCAGTAGTTTTGCCGCGGAATGCTCGTTGTAAAGCGGCTACAAGGTAATGGGAAAGAGGAGCAGAGACAAACAGTCCGTACAGTGCCATTTTGGGAACACGGGAAGAGATGTAGGATCCGGTCTTTGGGTCCTTTTCGCCAGCAAGGTAACTTGCAAGAACTTCAGAAATGGCATTCAAAAGCCCAGAAGTTATGGATTTTGTGCGAATGGGATTGGTTTGAAGTTGGACGAGGTAACGAGTGAGAAAAGACAATTGGACTGGACTAGAAGCCGAAGTAGCAGTTGATATAGTATCAGCAGCAGCAGCGGCAGTAGGGTTGGTAGTATGAAGAGTAGGAGAAGACATTTTGATTTGAATACAAACTAATATCGATGATGTTGATGATACTGATGATACCAAATAAAACAATAAAGAAAGAAGAACTGGTTGGAATTTAGCATTTTATGGCCGAAAATGTGGGGGGAACTTGTTGCTGGCTGTGATTGGTGGAAATAGCTGCGAGACCGAAACCCGAACAGGTCGATTTAACTGAATTGATTTAGTTAATTTCTAACTGAATTGATTCAGTTAAGATTTGCGATATAAAGTTTATGAAACCTTATTTCTGAAATCCAATCATTGGATGAAAACTGTAAACATTTTGAACATTTCGAACATTTCGAACAACACTGCCATTGACTCTTTGTGTCATTAAAGAAATTTGTTTTGGTTTCAATGAATCAATGGTTTTTTTCTAATATTCAGCTTATTTAATATTTTATAGACATTATTCTTGTTTTTTCATCATTAATACTTGTTAGTCATATTTCATTATGTCTCAACCAGAAAAATCGACTGAAAATGATTCAGGCATTGCAAACGTGTCGCCAATATCTTTAGAAAAAGAATCCGATTCTAATAACGGAGCTAATCAAGTCATAAATGACTCAAAGCATCATAATGACCATAATGATCAAAATGATCAAAATGACCATAATGACCATAATGACCATAATGACCAAAATGATGCCAACACTGAAAACACAAACGCCACCAAAAACAGAGATACCAATAAACCATCTTCAAATCAACCACCCAGCTCCTCTACAACCACCAACCCAGCAACTTTTTCACAGTTGCTGGTTGCTACTTCAGCACCTCCATCTCAAGGCGCGGCTGAGCCCGTTCCAGCAGCCCAAGTCACGCTTTCCACGCCTAAATCCGCCGTTCCCAGCACCACCACCACCGACACCTCGACTACCATTCCTTCAACCAACATGTCTTCTTCAACGCCATCGTCAGATCCTCCTCCAAACAAATCCTCTGATTCTGGCATCAAGTCTGAAGAGGCCCAACCCTTTGTTACTGCTACGGTGGAAAAAGCTGCCGATTCTACTTCTACAGATACCCCTTCCAACCCAACCACTAACACAAACAATACCATCACCACTCCAACTTTTCAAACCACTTCAGCACCTGTTTCTCAGCAGTTTCCTGCTACAATTCCTCTCAGCGATGTGCCTCCGCCAACAGAGATCGAACGTAAAGTTCCCGTGGCTTCTGAAAGTTCTGGTGAACGCAAGTTGATTCAAACACACGCCATTGTTATTCCATCTTACGCGTCGTGGTTCAATCTTTCTCGAGTTCACGAGATTGAAAAACGCAGTTTGCCAGAGTTTTTCAACCACCGCAATCGCTCAAAAACTAGTGACATATACACGCGTTACCGCAATTTCATGGTCAATACTTATCGCTTAAATCCTGCTGAATACCTTACCGTCACGGCTTGTCGTCGCAATCTTGTTGGTGACGCATGTGCTATTATGCGCGTCCACAGCTTCCTTGATAAATGGGGTCTTATCAATTATCAAGTCAATACCGAGCATCGTCCTAAAGAAGTTATTCCGCCCTTCACAGGCCATTGGAAAGTGCTTCAAGATACCCCGCGCGGCTTGTTTCCTTTCAAGTTTTACGAAGGTGTTGATGATCCAGCTGCAAAAAAGTTGCCTGGAGGAATGTCACAACAAGACTTGGAAAAGGCCGTTGCTGTCGAAAAAGAAAAGGCAAAGTCTATGGCCCAATTTGACGCGTCCAAAAACGGAGGCACTGGCTCATCTTTAGAATTTTCGGCAACCAAAAAGAGTTCTTCCATTTTGTCATCAGCCCGTTCTCCACCACCTCCTCCCTCTGGCCCTACTACTCCACATCGAATAGACCCAGGCCCTAAATGGTCTAAAAAGGAATTGTTGGCGTTGTTGGAAGGAATTGAAAAATACGCGAATGATTGGGATAAAATCGCGTTGGGAGTTGGTACCAAAACTAAAGAAGAAGCTATTTTCAAGTTTTTGTCGCTGAGCATAGAAGACCCATATTTAAATGAAAGTGTTGGTTTGCCTAATTATAAACCAGCAGTTTTAAAAACTGATACAAATGGTCAAGATACTGTGTCACGCAAAAGAAGGCGGACGGAAAATGGATCAGTTGACGTTGATAATAATTATTCTGAAAACCATCATGCTGATAATGACAATGTTGAATCTGCTGATTCTTCCAATAACGAAAATTCAAACGTTTATCACGGTGTTATTGATGCTACATCTGGTAACCCAGATGTACTATCTTGGGCAAATAGAATGGGTCCACTTAAATATGGATTACAAAACATTCCATTTGCTCAAGCTGAAAACCCTGTTCTTTCAGTTGTCACTTTTTTGGCGAGTTTGGTAGATCCTAGTGTGGTTGCAGCTGCTACCGGTCGCAGTATCAAAGCCATTCAAGAAAAAATAAAGGCTGAATCAGAAAAGGCAGTAGAAGAAGAAGAAAAGGAAAAGATTAAAAGTGAAGACAAGAAAACTGATGTTGATGAAAAGGTTAAAGATGCTAATAATGAAGCTGTAAAGAAGGGAAATGATGATAAAGATGGAGATGTTAAAATGAATGATAGCTCAGAAAGTTCAGAAAAGGGCAAAAAGCTCGAAACTTTTGATAACAAAAAAGCAACAGATACCATTTCAAGTCCCAATATTCCATTTGACACAGCATCTTCGGTATTGTTTGGATCAATTGGAGCTCGATCATCTGTTCTTCAGTCACGCACTGAGCGTCTATTGTATACTGATCTTTTCACACTTGTATCTCAGCAAGTTTATAAAACCGATGCCAAACTGTCGAAATTCTTGAAACTTGAAAAGTTGCTTGAAACAGAAAGACGTGAAATCGAGCGTGAGCGAATGGAAGTGTTTTTGGATCGTCTTGCACTTGCACGAAAAGTGAAAAAAGTCGAACAGGTTTTATCAGAAGCTGTGGATCTTGTTTCGAATTCTGGACTGGATGGTAATAATAACTACAATAACATCATGACAGGAACAGACTCACATTTGAAATTCAGATTTCAAGAAAAGTTGGCACAAGCTAAAAAGATTGTTCAAGAAGGATGCAAAGTGTCTGTTGAAACTACGGCCAACACTACCACGGTTGGAGCTGCGGTTGCAGAGAACGAAGGAGCCGGAGATGAAGGTGATAGCAATGGTACAAATGAGAATGGTGATGAAGGTAATAACAATGGAAACGATGTGATTCCTATTAGTGTGGAAACTCCACAGGCGTTCAAGTTGTGGACTATTTAAATTTTATCTTATAATTTATAAACGTGTATTTTTTTAATAAAAAGAATAGTAATAAAGCAAAGATTTTATCCTGGTTTCTAGTTTATACTTGAGACTATTTCAACCATTTCATTTGAAATAAAAGAGAAAAAAAAAAGAAATGCAAGTTTAAACTCGAAAACGGTATTTTATTCATTATTTTTAAACAAATGATTTTCTAGAACCCTTGAAAAAGAGTTGAACAATAATTACTTGAAGACCAGACATTCCGACCATCAACACGAGTTCAAGAACGGAAAACCAAAACATACGAGATTCTGTAGACTCGACAGTAGATTCGTTACGGTTGTTTCTGGTCTTGTAGTATTGGATGGTTCTGAGCAAGTTAGTGACCCGGCTTTCGATGCTTCCAATGGATTCTTCAACTTTGTTGGTGGAATCGCCGGAAATGGCTGGAAGTTCAGCTTTTAAAGTGCTTGAATCGACCTAATAAAAAGTTAGAAACGATGATAAAAAAATAGCCACAATCAACAATTTTCACTTACGGAAATCTCAAATTCAATAGACTTTTCAGCAAATGTCGACATATCGTTAGAAAAACAAAACTGGTATTCACCAAGCATAGTAGCAGAAAAGCTAAACTCGCCTTGCTTTTCTTTGGGCTCTTGATACTGAATCTTTCCGTCAGGCGCAATAATGGCAACATCAATATCGAAACTGCCACCGCTTTGGACCGCAAAGTAAAAGCCTACTTTGGAATCGATTTGATCCACTTGGGCATACAAGCATTGACGTTCGTTGGCACCGACTTTGACAGTCATTGGCACTGCTGTGGCCAACTGGACGATCAAGAAGAAAAAGAGGGTAGTCAATGTTGTTTTCATGGTATTTGAAATCATTATGAAAATTTTATTCTTTTTATATCTTGGTATCGATTGATGATATTAATCAATGGTATTCTTTTTTTGTATAATCGAATATTCAATTTTTCAAGAATTGAAAAAAAAAAAATCTTATTGGCAATCACAAAATCAACACCACAAAAAAAATAAAATAACCGAGACGCGTTTGAGGGGCTCGAAATGGACAGCACACAAGATTGTGGCATGCACAGCCGCTCGTTCTGAAATATACTCAGAGTGTATGTTGTATGGTTGTCATGGAATTGTAATATGTAAGTATCACGTGTTTTACAAATGTAGAAGAAACTGCTAAAGCTACAACTCAAGGTTTTGAGTGTTGTTGTCGTAGGTTGAAAAATGTAAGGTGTTGAAATACTTTTAGAAATTGTATTTGGGTAGTTACGGTTGAACAAGTCTTGTTGATAATTCAATTGCTATTGTTTTCTTCATAATTTGAATTAGCATTAGAACTCCAAAATTACGAATGATAACAATTTCTGTCACAAGATATATCAAGAAACTTCAAGTTCAATATAGCTTTTTTATCCAGTTTGTTCCGTTCTTCCTGTATAATATTTTCAAACAGTTTGTATGAAGAAACGTTTTCTATTCTCTTATCCAAACATTTTCGACGGTGTTATGAGGGAATGATCTATAAAGTACCGATACCATTACCCAATATTTTACCATTCATTCTTTTTGCGCAAAACTAACCTCTTTCGACTCAAGTCGAGTTTCGCATTAATGATCAACCAACAGAGACTCAGTATCACTATACCGCTTTTTAATTCCTTCTCGTTTTAAAATCTTGCATACAGTAGATACAAAAAGCCGACGAACCTCAGTTCCATACTCCGCCAACCGTTTGAAGATATAAAACGGATTCATCGTACCTGGTTAAGGCAGACTATCTTCTATAGAGACTGACAAGTGTGTGACTAGTAGCGTTGTTATTTGAATCCTCACTCTTAAAAATACTGGTGTATCTCTTTGCAAAATACCAAAGAAGTTGGGGATTCCTAAGACATTGGTAGCACGTTTGATTCATAAATATCCAGAAAACAGTTTTTTTGACTGCCTCTGTACCATAATTTTGTTTGGTTATAACGATATGATAAAAAAAATCATGGTCTTGCTATGCGAAGTATGTACAGTGTATTTTATCTAACTCAAATGGTTTTCATAATCACTTGCTGCTTATTTCAAAAACTACATTAAAAGAGATCTTAAACCCAATTTAAGGATTAAGTCAGTATACTTACATACAAACATTGTGACTTAACTTGTAACTTAACCAACACCACACTTTAAATTTGCAAAAAAACACGTCAATTTAACTCAAGTCTTTTCAAAAAATTGTAAATGAACCGAAATATCATTCTAAATGTATAAAACGCAAAAAAAAAACCAAGGCTTTCGAAACCAAATTTTAAAAATTAGAAATTTAATCAGAGGTCTTACCCGGATTCGAACCGGGGTTAGCGGAATAATCTTGACTTAATCAGAATCCGCTGTGATAACCGACTACACTATAAAACCATTTCTTGAAACATATAAGTGTCTTATACTACATATTGACATTGTTTTAAAATTTGTAAAAACTTAATTTTTACGGATTCCTTTTACATTTGTTTATTTATTAGTGTTTTTTATAATTATTTCTGCGTTTATTTTAGTGATATTGGTTTGTTTAACGTATTCTCTTGTGGTCATGTGACCTGAAATTACATAATCAACCTTAAATATTTTAGTCATTCATGATCTAACCACCACTTACTTTATTTGTCAACTGAATTTTTTTATTTTTTTCAATATTTATCAAAATTTTTTAAACCATTAAATACCCAATTTTATTTATTGTTTTAATACCATCATCAAAACTCAACAATGGATGATTCTGAATTGAATGCTATTAGACAAGCCCGTCTTGCTGAACTCCAAAAGAATGCTGGCGGCAACAGTTCTTCATCGCGTGGCAGCGGAGCAGCTGGCGGATTTGGAGGAGCAGGAGCCGGAGCTAGTGGTCAACAAGGAGGAAACACGGCAGCTGACGAAATGAGATTGGGCCAGTTGGCGCAGGTGTTGACATTAGAGGCGCGGGAACGGTTGTCTCGAATTCGAATGGTGCGTAGTGATCGGGCACGTAATGTTGAGGATTTGATTTTGAATTTGGCACGTTCTGGCCGGTTACAAAAAAAAGTTACGGAAGATGATTTGAAGCAGTTGTTGGAACAGTTGTCTGAGCAAGAGAGTAAGACTAATCGTACAAAGATTGTGGTAAGTGAACGAAGTCATTCAGTATTGTTTCTATTAGAAGATCTAACGTTTTTTTAGTTTGAGAGAAGAGCGACTCAAGACGACGATGATGACGACTTTTTTGATTAAACGGTTTAAGTAAATCTTCATCTTTTTTTTTCCATTTTGAGTAAATTGATTCAATGCGACTTAATCCATGACTTAATTATTTCTCTTAAAAATGATAAGAAATAAAAGCTAAGATAATAAGTTAAGATGGTTGATCAAGGTTAGGGTTTCTGATAGTTGTGACCCCAGTTTTACGCCACACACCAATTTAAACCATTCTTCTTATCGTTTGTATTTATTCTGATTCTCATTTCATTCAATTGACGGACTTCAAAATGTCGTTTTCTAAACGTTTGGCAGCTCGTAGCAGTTTTCATGATTCCATCAACTTTATCAACTTCAACCAAGACTTTACTTGTATCTCTGTAGGCACCAGAAATGGATACAATCTGTTTAATTGTGAGCCTTTTGGAAAATGTTTTGCAAAAAGTATGTTTTTATTATCGTTATTGTCGTTACTAAATAGAAACTGACGTCGATTTGAATATTTAGTTGATGGAGGAATTGGTATGTTGAATATCTATATTGATATCCATATGAATTGAACAATTATTGACTTTTAACAGGAATCGCTGAAATGCTGTTTAGTACATCATTGGTGGCGGTCGTTGGTGTAGGCGATCAACCTCATTTGTCGCCTCGTCGATTAAAGATTGTCAATACAAAGGTAAAAGAAATTAACAATACTGATTACAATTCCAAAAACTAACAGGCAATCAATCATTATTTAGCGAAAAATCAACATTTGTGAATTGACATTTCCGACCGCAGTTTTGAAAGTCAAACTTAATAGAAAAAGACTGATTGTTTTGCTGGAAGAACAAATTTACATTTATGATATTTCAAACATGGAATTGTTATATACAATTGAAACATCACCAAATCCACAAGGTAACTATTTTACTTATTTACTATTCTTATTAACTATTCTTCAACTAATAATTAAATAGCTATATGTGCACTTTCTCCATCTTCTGAAAATTGCTACTTGGCTTATCCTTCGCCTGCTCCCCAATCATCATCTCCTTTCGCATTTCCAAACCACGCACCTGGAGCCAACAACTTGACTTCTCCGTATCGTACAGGGGACGTCATTATTTTTGATACCCTATCTTTACAACCCGTTACTGTAATTGAAGCACACAAAAGCCCATTGAGCGCAGTTTCTTTCAACAATGAAGGAACGTTGCTGGCAACGTCTTCAGATAAAGGAACGATTGTGCGCGTTTTTTCCGTGCCCATTGCCACAAAGCTGTACCAGTTTCGGCGGGGCACTTATCCGTCAAAAATCTTTTCAATTAACTTCAATTTGGAATCTACGCTGTTGGCAGTGAGTTCAGCTACAGAAACTGTGCACATTTTTAAATTGGCGAAGCCGGGAAATGTGGATATTTTGCAATACCCAAGTGCGTATTCTGAAAGAGCGTATGACAATAATGTTGCAAAAGGAAATTTTGTGAATAAAAAGAACAATGACAATGGTGAAGGATTAGATAAACGAGCTGATTCTATAACGTCTGTAGATAGTGAAGAAAGTGGCTCATCGGTATCTTCTATTCTTCCACATTTGGCAAACCGTGAAACCAATGTTTCTGATTCAGATGCAGGCAATAACGGAATTGGCAACAAAAATAAACGCAATTCGACTGTGTCGGGCGGAGTAGCATCTATATTTCGAAGAGGATCAAGAAGTTTGGGTAAACATGTTGCAGGAGCAATGGGCACATATTTACCGTCGGCAGTGACTGAGATATGGGAACCGCAGCGTGATTTTGCATTTGTCAAATTGACAAATGGAAGTGTAATAACTGGAGGATCTGGAAGTAATGGAAATGATAATGATAATAATAGCAGCGATGGCGGAAATGAAACAAAAGCACGAACAGGAACAGGACCGATTGTTGGGGGCACGGGAATTAAGACGGTGGTTGCATTTAATTCAGATTCTACAAGATTACTTTTGGTGACTGGAGAAGGATACTTTTATCAGTATAAAATTGATTTAGAAAGAGGAGGAGAGTGTGAGATGATGCAGCAGTATAGTTTGTTTGATAACAGTGATGATCAAATTTAAATTATTTTAGTTATTTAATGTTGATTGTTTATTCAAACTATTTTTATCAAAATAACTGAATCAGAATAGTCGAAATAGAAATAGTGGTAACAAGTTTAGATTTCGATTTTCCGATTCAAGTATTTTTGATTTTTGATCAATATTTAAAATTGACTTAATGCAAAAAAAAAAAAAATTATTAGAAATAAAAAAAGATACAAAATGGATACGAACCAGGTACAAAGTAATGTTTACAAGTACAAATGAACAAAGTGAGTACTAAAGGTTAAACTCTTTACAATCTATCAATAAATTTTAATTAAAATGATTAAACAACGCAATTAAAAAAGGTTTCTTCAAAAAAAGTTTTTCAAAGTTTATTTTTTATTTTCAAAGTTACATAAAGTCATAAAGTCATAAAGTCAAAGTCATAAAGTCATAAAATCATAAAATATCAACAAACAATTGTTGAAAATAAATAATTACACCTTTTCTTCATACTTTGAAAGCCGGTGACAAGGGTCAAAAGATGAAAAAGAAGGTTTAGTTTGATGAGTGGCAATCAAATTCAAATTAAAAGATTGAAACGGTGGATTGGCGATATCGATGAAAGATGTAGTTGGACCGAGAAGAAGAACAAGAGGATCTTCAACAGAATTGCTGTTATTACGACCTGGACGTTGAGAAAGATCTGAATTTGATGATTTATGGCTTGGATTTGAAAAGATTTCAGAAGAAAAGAAGGCACGATATTGGTCAAGAGAAGTAAGTTGATTTAAAGTGCTGGATTGAGTCAAAAAAGATTGCATACGGATGTATACATCTTCAGGCACGGCTTCTTGGATTTTACTAGAAATGGTAGAAGCGATGCGTAAAAGGTTCATTAAAAACATGTAACGAGGAGTAGAAGTGAAGGATTGGAACATTTTCAGTTTGTTGTCAATGTTGTTGATGTTTAAAATAGCTTTTACTTCATCTTGATGGTCCCAGAAATAAGAAAATAAGTGTTTTTCAGATACTGCGGCAGATAAAGCAGATTTCTGAGTAATTATGTTTTTAATAAAAGGAGCATGAGATGACAAGAGCTTTTCTAAACCATCAATGATATTGTGTTGGACCCATGAATGGAGTTGAGTGGAATATTGGGATTTAGACAAAGAACTAGGGTTTGGAAAAGGAGAGAGATGGAAAGAATTGATGTGATGGATTGCAATTGTTGCTCTTTGGTTCAACAAAGTGTAGGAATCATAGTTGAGTGTGTCATATAAAGAAGCGATATGATGAGCATAAAGATTCCAGTTTTGAGAAGCAGCAGAAGCAGGAGAAATGTGTGATAATTGAATGGCCAATTGAATGATTGTAAGACGAGTATCGAAATTCAAGCTTTTGGCGGTGTTGATGGCCTTTTGTCTGAAGCAAGACTGGTTGAATGGCTTCTTAGGAGTGAAAGTCAAAGGTTGGTCATCATGTTGACTATTGGAATCAAGAAACTGTTTTTTGTTTAAAGAAACGTAGCTTGAACTGGCAGAAGAAACAGAAGACTCTGACCATGCCGAGGCTTCAGAAAACAGAGAATCGTAAGAAGAATTTCGAGAAGAATGAGATGACATTTTGTTTTGTCTGTGGTGATAATTGATATTGAATATTGAATAATTGGTGGATTTTCAGGAATACGCACAGTTTAAATAAGAGGCCACAGCCGTGCCCATGAAAACAGTCGCCGGAAAACGTTCAGCCATTTTAAGCTCCGCATAAATAGGCAGGTTTTGATGATTCATGCTAGATGAGTCATTTGTAATTGTTTGAATTAGTAAACCCGTGTTTTGCCACGACTGGACTTGAATCTTCCGTGTTTTTTTGTTTTTTGTTTTTTGTTTTTTTACTGATTTTGGCATTTTCGATTGGCTTTGAACTGTTGAGCCTGTGATTAGGTCTTTGATCAAGTCTTTAATTAAGTCTTTATTAAGTCTGCGATTAAACCTCAGTCTGGTCTTATCTCCACGTGCCTGCATGAATAACTAGGCCATGCTCTTGACTGCGCACCTGCGAACAAAGTTTTCATCGAAACCATTTTGATCTCCCGCTTCATGCGTGGTTTTGGAGACGGTCATGTGCTAATCAGATGATGTTCTAACTTAATTAAAAAGTTTATATTTCTCAACACCATTCACGTCTTGATATCATTAACAAACGTATTAAACTAATAGACTAACAACATGTTGATTACCGAGTCCTACACCGACATCAAGACGTCGCTCGATACGTCAATGCGAGTCTTTTTGTACCATCCAAAGATTCCTCAGTATCCAAATGCAAAGTTTCCTGCCGTCATGGTCTTTTCCGAGATTTATCAAGTCACTGGTATGTATTTGTATTGACTTTCTATCATCATTTTGAACACTCAACTCTAACACTCATCAAGGCCCCGTCGAACGTTTTGCTAAACAAATCGCTGGTCAAGGCTATATTGTGGCTTGTCCTTCTGTTTACCACAACTACGAATCGTATGAAGCCTTTGCTTATGACGGTCCTGGCACCGATCTCGGTAACAAATACAAAGCTCAAAAGCCTCTTGAATCGTACGACGAGGACTGTAAATTGACAATTGACTACCTCACTTCTTTACCAACCTGCACTGGCAAGATTGGCGCTACTGGCATGTGTTTAGGCGGCCATATTGCTCTTCGTGCTGCTTTTGATCCTCGTGTCAAAGCTGCCGTCACCTTCTTTGGCACTGATATCCATTCCAACACTTTGGGTTCCACTTCTAACCAGTCTTTGCATTCACTTGCTCGTATCAAAAACGGTGATCTTGGTGGAGCTGCTTCTACTGAACTCATCACCATCTTTGGAACCCTTGATCCTCATGTTCCTCCTGAAGGCCGCGACTTGATTCGCAAGACGTTGAGAGACGCTGGTGCCTTTTTCACCTTTTTGGAAGTCGCTGGTGCTCAACACGCTTTTGTTCGTGACGAGTTTTCGAAAGGGAGATACGATCCTGCCGTCACTTCAATTGGCTTGTCCATGTTGCTGGAACTCTTTCACAGAGTTTTGACTCTGGATCTCGGTGCTCCTACTACCGATCCTGTCAAAATCGACCATGTTTGTTGAAAACTTGGAATCATACTGCTTTTGTATAAATTTGTAATCATTAGTAATACAGACTCAAATATACGCTTGGTGATACTTATTCACATGACTCTCACATGACCTGTAGAAAAAATTTCAGTGCCACACCTAAAAAGCTTTTTCCAGCAAATTTTGTACCGGCCCTTTTTCTAAAACACATTTCCGCCATCAAAACCGGTTACAGAGCGAGTTTTTCAGATCCAGAATGCGCCCTATTTTGCTGTAAGTTACAAACCATCACGATTTGAACAAAATCAAACCACTAACGTCATCACTAGCCAAGGACATACCAGACCTTTGACCCAGGTCAAGTACAACGCTGAAGGCGATTTGCTCTTCTCAGCATCAATCGACAAAGTCGTCAACGTCTGGTACTCACACAATGGCGAACTTTTGGGTTCGTATGAAGGCCACACTGGTTCCGTTTTCAGTGTTGATATCAACAAACAAACTACCCTTGTCGCTACCGGTGCTGCCGACGGTACTGCTGGTCTTTGGAATGCTCAAACCGGTGAAAGACTCTTTTCTTGGGAAACCGTTTCTACCGTCAAGTGTGTCCAGTTCTCTCCAGATGGAACCAAACTCGTCATCACCACCGACAGCAACTTTGGTCGCAAACCCAGCATCAAAGTTTTCGAAATCGTCACTGATCTCGGTGACGGCGCTGACAACTGTCCTGCAAAGAACCAATCATCTGAACCTATAGTTGATCTCATCAACACTGAATTCCCCACCTTTACTGCTGTTGGCTGGACTTATGACGGCAAGCACGTCGTCACTGGCCACAAAGATGGTTCCATTTCTAAATACAATGTCGACGCTTCTACTGGTGGCAAGCTTGTTGAACACATTAAAGTCCACGACGACGTCATCACCGACTTGCAACTTTCATT
>JAJLVH010000845.1:0-14334 GCA_030570155.1 Magnusiomyces magnusii
TGTATTAGGCGTATATAAATACACTTCTTTATGTTCATTTACTTCTATTTAGTTTTTAATAAACAACTCTGTTATCCCCAAATCTATTTTCTATACTTTAACTTAATCTGATCTTAATCAAGCTTTCTACTACTAGTGATGTATAACTCCGATTTACGAAGCAGAGTTCAACATTATATACGCCTAATACAATTAGAAGGCGTTTACTATTAGCATTCGTATGCTATCAATCTTATGCAGTGTATTCTGTTGAGCTCTGCTTCTTAAATCGGATTCATACATTACTGTTAGTAGATAGTTTAATAAAGATCAGATTAAAATAAAGTGTAGAAAATAGATTAGGGGATAACAGAGTTGTATATTAAAATTAAATAAAGTATAAAGAAGTATATTTATACACGCTCAATAAAATTAGAAGGCGTTTACAATTTAGCATTCGTATGATATCACATTCATGCTGTGTTTTCTGCTAGCATAATATACGGTAACATAATGCTTTGCTCAACAATTCCTTACACAAACCAAGAGGTAAATCCTTTTTAATCATTAATGATTTGGGCGACGTTTGGTGTCGATTGTTGAATCTAACACGAAATACATGTCAGAGGAACGTCGCTTATCTGTATTGCTTATATAAAATGAGTGACATATACTGTAAATGTATTTATTTCTAAGTGTTTTTCATGATAAGTTTTTGTCTTAATTTTCCAGTCGTGCTTAGTAATTCTATTAAGATTATTATTGTGCGTTTGTAAGCCTTATAATAAAATGATTTGCTGTATATTAAACAAAAAAAAACAACTGAAAAATGATGGCACAGCCTTTTAACAACACATCCTTACATACAAACATATTACGATATATAGTACATATCTTGTATCAGATATTAATAAAATATAAACTTTTTCATCAATTATTTTGTGCCAAATTCAGCTGTCATCTATTCTTTTCTAATAATTGATGATTAAGCAAAAAACAAATTTGGCTTTCACTTAAGTCCATTATACTTAGTCGTTTGATTGTGTTCTAAAATAATTCACTAGCAATAGGCTTAGTAAGATAATCAGCTAATTGATCATTAGTGTCAACCTTGGTGACGATCACATAATCATTTTCAACACTCTTCCATACCGTTCGATATTTAGACCTTAAGATTTACAATCTCTACTATTTTTCACTTTTAAGCGTCATGACTAATGGATCGTTGTTCTCATGGACTACTACTGGTGTCAAATTAACAAGTACCAGCTCATACAGATAGAGTCTGAGATTGCAGATCATTGTTGCTGCATTTCTTAAAGAAATTAATTCAACATTCAAGGTACTTTCATCTTTGATATTGGCTCTTTGGCTTGACTAAATTGAAACGTGCATATAATAACTTAGTCTTCTAATAGCACACATCAGGTCTGCTCTTACTGCTGTGATTAAATATTTTAACAAACACAAAAGCTGATGATACATTTTGCTTTTTTTCTTGCTCAACAAATTGTTCTTGATTTCATCTTCATGTTGGTCAGAATAATCTTTAGGTAATTGATATTTTTTTGGACGAACGGTGACATCTTTATTTTTTTTGAAAATCTTTTAAATGTATTCATGAGCATATATTTTGACTGGCCTATATTCTACTTGAACATCAATATTAAAATCTGAAAACTGCTTGGTAATACCAAAATTTGAGTGTTCATGTATTTCTAAGATTTCTTTTTTCACTTGCTCAACCAAATTCAGGTCTTAAGCTATAACCAGAAAATCATGAACCCAGACAAGTATAGTGACTGCTTTTAATTCTTGTCTTTTCACAAATGTACTCTGACTTGTGATTGTTGAATTTAAATCTAGTGTAATTACTGTAGACAAACGGGTGTATCGATTTTCTGAAGCTTGCCTCAAACAATATAGCTTGGTTCCAATTTAAAAACGTTCATCTAATATAGATACTTGATTTTAACGTAAAGTTCTTGCTCAATGGGGCTGTTTAAATATGTAGTTTTAATATCAAGTTGATGAACATGTAACTGTATTACTGCTGCTAATGCCGATGCAACTCAGATATGTTCATATGCTAGTGTAGAAGCATAGACTAAATCATAATCCACTGATGAAATCTGATTGTCACCTCTAACGACAAGTCTTGCCTTGAACTTTTTTACTTTTCCTTCATCAATTTTTACAGCATAAATCCGTGTTGTGTCGAGTATACGTTTTTCGTTAATATCAGTTTCTTCAGAAACTTCTGCAAAACACCTCGAGTGAATAAGAAAAGCAATTCATCACTTCGCGCATACTTCCAGAAATATTTGTATTTTTTTTTCTCTTGTTTAATAGAATTCGGTACCATCACATCATTTGCCATTATGTCGCCAATTTCATTTTCACCATTCACTATCTGATCAATCGCTGACTTTGTTATTTTTAATTTAGTGACAATACATTTTAAAAATTCGTTCATTGCATTCAGTTTGTGGACTATCTTTGTCTTTTCGCCAATAAATATTCTTTTCCTTAAAGCAGCTTCATGTGGTTCTGCTTTTTTTTCAACCCGTTTCTTTAACTCATCAGCATCATTATTGTCTTCAACATCATTGGTAATATGACTCTTTTTTAATATTGTAGTTTTCCCATTCTTTAAGATATACTTAAGTTTAAGACTGATTTTCTTTTTATTGTCGTGAAATCTCTATGTTTTTCTATTGTCTGGTTTCTAAAATTCCTAACTTACTGTCTTTTTGTCTGATGTATTCTTTTTAGTATACCTTGTTGCTTTTAAGTACTCTAAGTTTTGGTTGGCAGTTTTACACCACTTTTCATTTCAGCAAGTGGCTTCTTTTTTGGCCAACCACGTTTCTTCTTTTGCAATTCAACTGTTAATTCGGATTCATCATTTTTTAACTCCAACATTATAATCCCGTTTTTAACACAACTTTCATTTTCGTCAATATTTGGTTTACCCAACTCCTTTAGATCAACATATTCATTTTTCGTATCAATAGTTTTAATCAAATTTGCATCCACGACCTTACTCTTATTTTCACTCCCATATATCTCACTTTTGTTTTCAGTTTTCACTTGGTTTCTTCCTTCAGATTCAGAGTTCATTAAAACAGTTCTTCGTCAAGATTTAAATTTCATACAGAAATCACATTCGGCAGATTCAAAAGTTACCAAAGTAACACCTTTTTCAAATCAAAGATCTGTTCCAATTTTGGTCTCCCACTAATCCAACTTTTTAATAATATCATATTTAGATTTGGGTGCTAAATTCTAAATTGTTTTGTTCACAAATAATTTACACAACTAATTCTGCTTTTCTGTTAGAAAGTCAGTAGCATTTATATTTAAATAGCAATCCATGTTGTCCCTATCATGAAACCTGATTGTGCTTAAATTTTGTTGCCTATTGCTCAATTATGTCATCGAAAAAAACTCAGTTAGATATGGTCGGTAACTTTCAGAAGCTATCAATCTGTCTACCATACTTTTTGAACTGACAAACAAATACGCAACACAACAATCAAGATATCCAATATATACACAACCCTATCAAAATCGTCCATAATACAATATAATTGTCATTTCTTTAGAGTACAACCTACATATAGAGAGCCTTACAACACTATTCATCAATTTTCAGAACACTTCATATCCATTGTCTAAAAACAGGCCTTCTCCTTCTATACCTTGAACAAATATATCTATTTCAATTCGGATTCACTCTGAGTTATTTCCCTATTATTGGTGCCAATTACATGATGCTAAAACTTATATTTCTTAAGACCATTGCTACGCGTGGATACATTTTACAATAAAATGATTTGCTGTATATTGAATGACAAAGAACAACGAAAAAATGGTGGCACACCCATTCATAAAAACATTGTTACAGACAAACATAGTACAATATATCAAATATCTCATATCAGATACTAATACAACATAAATTTCTTCATGAATTATTTTGCGCCAAATCCAAAAAATTCGATATACAAAAATACATTATATGATAATAATAATTTATTTCAGAGTAATAATTATGAAGTATATAATGTTACGCATTTTGTGGTAAACGTATTGCACTTGTACTATTTTAGAAAATATAAAATTTTTTAATTGTGTATATATTTTTCACATACTTAAGATCATATCTCAAAAAAAAAAAAAAATTTGCCGGAATGTAAATCAATGTCTACAAACTACAGACAGTAAAAAAATGCGACTTGTAAAAATATTGCAAAAATATAATATTTGAAAATTGTTATATATAATATATGTTAAACATAAGAAAAAACAACGCATATTGGCATTAATCAAGATGACTGCAAATAGTGCTTAATTAATTGGCATAATTAATTAAGCTAGTTACTTAATAAATTAATTAGCTTTCATCATTAGTATGTGTAATTTGCAAAAGAATTATTTTTACGGTAGTTGAAATTTCTATATTTATTGAACAATTTTTGTGGCTATTTTTATATTTTAGCTCGTATTTTCACAAATATAAATTATATGTTGAATGTATTAAAATTCTTTTTTACTGTATTAAAATAATACATTTTTCAAAAATATAAGAACAAAAATTCAACACTGTGTTTTGCGTTTGATACAGTGAACATATCAATTTATACCTCGCGCAAATTTACATATATTGGTTGTGGAATATAAATATCTACAGCCGTTTGTGTATTAAAAAAATACAATTTGGATCATATAAATTACATATACGTAAATGCAATTTGACCTTATTATATCTGACAATAAACGCTTTTTGTAACGTCTTGAAATAATACTGTCATCAGTATGTGTTTAATACATAATATATATACTTTAGTTGGTAAAAGAAAAACTGGTTTTCAAAAACAATTTTAATAACTAAAACATCACCAAATAAAATAATGACTGAAAATTTTCATTTTGTAATTATTCGAGATGTATTTAATGTATACCAATTACCGAAATATTCTTTTGTAATAGCAATTATTTAGCACATGTACGGATTTAAAATTGAATCTTAAAAATCATATTGTATGCGTTGTTGAATCTACATTATATATCCTACCAGCTAAATGTATATTATTTATATCCGCTTGTACAATGCACGTAAGTACAATTAAACGTACTATCCAAATGTTGATACTAAAATACTTAAAAAATTTAAATTAAACGTTTTTTAAAAGAAAGCTTAAAAAAATAAATTTCACTAAAATTCATACGACGAAAGCTTATAACTACACAGAAATAATTAATATAGAATATGTGGGAGTACCCTTTATATATATATTAAACGTAATAATAATTAAATACATATATTAAAGCTATGTTTATATAACAGTATCGATTTGACGTAAATATTACACCACTAATATGTAAAAAACCAAAGATTTATATAACAAAGACTGTACCAAATATTATTTTAAATTACATCAATTAATATTATGTTGCTCAAATATATTAACTACCGAAGATTAAACATACTGAATAATGACAAGATACTTTTGGAAAACGATTGACTAATATATTATATTATACTTCTATAACACAAATATACTGCTGGTGTGAAACAAGATATATAGACAATTATTTAAAAATGTAAAACACAATATAAATTTTACAAATAGAACTGTTCTGTACAAAAAAAAGTCAATTTAGCATTATTTAGCAAAAAAGTAATGAATTTATAAAGATTTTAATATTTTGCAGCAATGTATGCTATAATTTTAAAAAGTTGTTGTTAAAATTAATTGTTGTGAGTATATTGCGTAACATACATTGCTTGTGTTGAACTGAAACTGCGAATTAAAATAAAATTATTGAAGTAGAGTGCAACAATAATATAAAAAATTTCAGCGACTAGCAATTTTAATGAAATACGATGATAATAAATATTATACATGTATTATGTCTGAAACATATATTTTAAAGCTTTTACTAAAATATGTGTTTAGTTGAAACAAAAAATAATCAGTTATCAAATACGTGCTAAAAGTCAGACACACAATAACGTTTAGAAATTTTATGTTATGTAGTATTTGTAGCTATTGTGTGTTTCATAGTTGTATTGAAGTATGTATAATCCAACAGTAAAAATTAGACTATTGTATTATTAATATTTTATTTAGTGCGGACAAAAACAAATATTGATATTGAATTGTACAGTTTCTATTTATATTATTTATACTATTATATAACTAATTTTTGAGATAGTTTTTTTATAATATTTAAGCCAACGGTGATTTTTCTCAATACATAATATTTGTAGACCTTAATATTTGCTAGAATGTAAAAATAATATGATAAATCAATACAATACACAAATGAAATTGTTAGTGTTGCATATTATAGATACTATATAATAACAATTTATATAATATTTTTATTCAAGCTAGTGTCTAATTCGTTTTTTAATCATCAATAAAATCAATATTTAAGGCAAAACATTTTTTATTTATTTTACGTGCAATGTGTTGTTCAAAATTTGTCCGTTGTCTTTTAGACAAATTGTTGCAAGGTATAATTACATTTCGGTATTGTATCATTGTTAAATATGTAATTGTTGCGGGATCAAATTTATTCAGTTTCACATATATGCAAATATTATACTGCAAACATTCATCAATTAGATGCAATGAATATCCAAGTATGTTTAGAGTCGAGTTTAATAAAAGCTACATAATACGTTGTGACCGTGCAAAGTAAAACGAAAAATGAAACACAAATTGCAAGAAAGATATTGTTACACTGGAAACTTAAAATACTGTATTGTTAAGTATATTATGAGCACTTCAAACATGTACATAATAGTGATATTTTTTACAAATCTTAAAACTAATTGATGAATTCAATTCAGATGTGAAAAGTACTAGTAATGAATTGGAATACAACAAAACATAAAAATTAACAATTCAAAACCGTATTTTAAGTATTATAGTATATTGTTTCTTGATATAACTATATTTTAACTCATAAACAAAAATGATAATTGGATTTTGCAGCAATATTCATATAATATTAATAACAAATAAAAATATTAAAATAAAAATTAAAATATTCATAAGCAATGTAAAAACTAGTTTTAATTGGAGTTGATGTATAAAATACTAATTAACAATAATGTTAGCACTGACGAGCCATACCATGTATTATGTAATATTTTTTTTTCGAACGAGACATGTAACAATTAAACACAGAAAGTGGTAAAAAAATCTGAAATGATAATTATATTGACATAAGTGTTTCGTGTGTTAGCAAATAAAACTACTATTGATAATGAATTGATGTTTTTACAATTTGTACGTATCTATTTTAATATTTTTTGAAATAACTGCTGCGTTAAATACAGATGGAAGTGAATATATTAAGAAGTAAAACACCAAAGAACAAGCGTTCAACCTGTCATTGTTTTTACCAATTATTATAAAAACGTCGTCATATTAAATATTTTTGATAGTATTGTTTAATAAAACGTATCTACGTGTTTCACATGAATGGGAACGGAGATGTAATTACAACGACAGAATTAACAATATTCTATTATTTTATTGTAAAAATGGTATACATGTATTAATTATAATATCCATTGCAATACAGCAGGTAATTCACTAGGAATATTCGTGTATACTATATATTATTATTTTACAACATTATCTTAGCATTGTACACGCAAATTTAACTACATAATATACATATATATAACAAACTATATTGACATCAAGTATATACAATTGCAAGCTCATATCTATTTTGAATTCTGCAAAATATGTTTTAAATGAATTACATTTTTACATTTATATATTCATACGCAAGCTATCAAGGTTTTAATACATATTTTAAATATAATTTTATAAATGATTTTACGTTAGTAAAAAATATTCTATAAACTAATTCAGCATATACATTACAGCAACAAAGATTACAATTAAATAAATTTATTTGATCTTATCTGAAAATGTGCTTTAAAAATGTGATACGCTTGTTAACAAGCAATATTCATAGATTTGTTAACAGTGTTGTGTTTCTTTACTACATATATAAAATAAACGTAAACTAATATCTATACATATAGTTGTTGAGACAGATTAATTTATGGATTAGCACCAATATGTAATGTTGTCGTAGTACATAGCAGAGCATATATATATTGTATAGCTATTCTCTGGCAAAATATTCAGAAATAATATAATACTGATATAATTATTACCGGATAATGATATAATTATGATATATATTTGTAAATCTCTATATATTGAAATTTAACAAAATATTTATATATTTTGTATAAGCATAGGTAAAATAATATTCATTATGTTGCATGTCGCATACATTGTAAAAAATTTGTAAAAATTTATTGTGTATCCACTGGTACATATGTTGTAAAAGCTATGCTTGTAAATGTGGGTCAAATTTAGTTAAATGTGTGTGTTAGTAAATGCTAATATTTTAAATATTCTGACGCAATTCTTTTGATACGAAGTGACTAATAGATATGTTGATTTGAAAAAAAATGAGAAAAATAATTTTTAAAAATCCATACAAAATAAACGCTAATAAGATTATATATATGAAACAAAACAAACATATAATGATAGACTATCGCACAACAAGATATAAAATAACGGAACGTTTTAAATACAATAACTACTGTTGCATTTGGAATATAGTACTATTTGATTTTGTAATTGGAAAACTATCATCGAAGCACTGGGCTTTGGTGTTGTAGAATATACAACTATATGAAAACAAAGCTATTATATTATAATACAATTAGATTTAAAACGGTGCTAAGAAATGTATTTTCATGTACTTAAATTAGAGTATGTCATAACTTTACGCAACTACACCATACTTGCATTAAAACGTGGTTTCGTAGTATTTTGCGCTAACGTACAATAATGTAAAAATAACTAATGAAATAAAAAAAGATCACTGAAATACAACTACTTGTAGAAATATTTATACATATGGTAACAATAATATAGTGAAATTTAATTAAACAGAATCGGTAAAAATTTCATTCAATTATTTAATCGTGTCGTATTGCAAATCTCATATATTTTATTAAAGTTACTGTATTTGAGTCTGATAATATGGCATGCTATTAAAGTTATTAAATACAAATAGATTTAATATACATAAACTTATAACCTTTTTGAAAAATTGTATTTGTTTTGCTGCATGTACGAAATATACTAAAAATTATCTGCACAAACCAATACAAAATAATATTTCACGTATAACAATTCACTAGTATTATGACTATCAGATTATCACAAATAGTAATAAACTGTAAAGCTTTAAAGCAATTTGTTGTAGATATTCACTAAATAGTGTAAAAGAAAATTTATTAATTTAAAAATCGGCACTTACAGCAATAATATTCTTTAATATTCTAGTGTAAATCACATTAGTAATACTCTTAATTACATTGAGGTTGCTAATACATTATAGCTATTCACGTAAATTAAGTCTGGCAAATAGTGTATATGAGGCGATTTGTTAGTCGATTATATTTAGCATACTATAAATATTAAACATCTTATACATTTACGTTAGACATTTTTTGATATTGGCATTATTTCACAAACACAAGCATCATACTTTTACGTGTTTAAATTATATTGCAATTATTCACAATTTAAGCACAAAAATATTTAGTAAAAGATTTGCACGTCGGAGTGTACAAGATACTTTATACAATAGAAACAGATGCCGTAAAAATTTAATTCTACTAGCATATAGCGGTAAATATCTTACAAATATTTAAACTACATACTTTCATACAAAAGTATAAGGAGATATACTGAAAAATGCTTATTGTGTTATAGTTATCAATACTGTGAATCACAATTACATATGTCATAAAACACAATCACAAACAAATTAATATACTTGAATATAATAAGAACACCGTAATTTGAAAAAAGATTTGACATAAACCGGTTTTATTTACAATTAAAAACTTGATATTTGTATCAGATTTATCGGTTATAGTTCGTCTATTAACAGAGTTTAAGTTAATACCGAATCACAATTATATATCATGCAGTAAGATTTTAATCTACAATAACACTCATCATCAATACAATGTTTGAACATGCAAATATATATTCACGCGTCTGTTATTATTAAATCTTTAATAATTCTATTAAATTTTAAAAATATTGTAATTATACAATAAATATTCAAATGTACAATAGTGTTTTAAAAACTTTTCTACATAATATTACTCGTTAATTAGCTAAACAGAAAAAGTATATATATACTAATAGATATGTAGTTGTGCAACACTACTTTTTTAAATCACACTATTTAGCATTTTTATATATATCTGTATGAATACATAAATATATATTTTTCTATCGTATACAAATATATGTAGTATATTAATAATAAAACTATATTCCATATATGTCATATAAATGTTTTAAGGAACACAAAAGTACATAAAAAATACATGTATGTATTACCCAAGTTTATATATTAGAAAGTTATATAAAATAAATTTGCCACGATGTTAAATTTATATGATATGTATTATTGTGGTGCAATTGCAGATATTTTAATATATAATTATATGTGTTTATATGTGTTTCCCACTAAAATTGTATTAATTATCATACAATTTGCTATGGTATATTAAATAGCTGTCATATTTTAATCTATTTTAATACATAGATATGTAAATATTTTATAATCGTATACATATTAAATCTCAGATACCATAATTACCATAATAAATCTAGTTATTTTAATGTGTTTACTAAAAACAAATTTTAATTAAAGATCTCTAAAGTTCGGTAGATTTTAATTGGATCAAATAGTTTAAATAAATGTTACACTGACGTGCTTCTCGGTAGTGCAAAAAATAGCATTTTGCTTTTGAAATATTAAAAGCGTACTTCTAATAACAATTTACATATTTTTTGATACTTAGGTTATTTTTAACAAATCTATACAATTATAAAGCTATACTAGTTGTATTTTTTAAATAGTTTCGTTTATATGTTTTTAGAGCGATATGTCAATAGTTTCTGTTTGGGTTTTTATAATTTATGATTAACCAGCGATATCGCAAGACTATGTATATAATTTATTGTAATGAAACATGGCTTAGAGTTGTATTGAACTAAACTATATACGTGTTCGCAATTACAAACTTGATTGCACTACCTAATTTACCAAAATCATGCATTATTTACCAATCTACGTATAAAATTTACAAAAACATTATAGATGTTCGAAATAACTAATTGTTACTGAAATTTGTAAAACGTGATTTGTTTTAATGATACAGACGTAAAGCAATTGTAAAAGTTTTTTTTTCTGTTAATACATATTGTTATTGTGAATTATCTATAATCATATTTTTTAGCTTTATTATAGTACAGTTTGTTGATTGTTAATGAATATCTTTTGCTACAAGTAATTTCTAATTTAATATATGCTACCGAAATTTGACATTTTCTTTTTATGATGTGTTCACGACACATCCGTAATAAACTAAATATATAGTTTAACAAACTTTTACAATTCGTCAAAATAAAAATATTAAAAAGTTTATAACAAATCACATTCAGTTAGCATACCACAGTCTATTAAATGTAAAATAATCTATCATAATTAACTTAACTGAACTTAATAAATGTTATCTTTTTTATTTCAAATAAATATTACCAGTAAGCTAATATTCAAATGTATTTTAATGATCAAATGGTATACAATCTAGTTCACAAAATTTAAAATTAATCACAAACAAATAAAGTATACTTTTTGATTTGTATATTTAATTTTGCTTTAATACTGATTTAACTGTTGTATTATATAATTAGCAATATGAAATCTCAAATTAATTATACTTATAGTGTAAACATATATTCATGCTTACTATTCTTTCCAAAAATTGTATTTGTCGCTTACTTTGTGTAAGACAAATATATTCAAGTTAATCTATAGGACACGTTGCTTACATTTTTGCAATGTTATTTATCATACTACGACATATCAATTGTTCTGTTGATATTTTTAAGTCGTAAAACTACTTGCAGTTTGTAATATAACATAACGGACATATTAGTTAATACTATTTCATCAACTTCAACTAATTATTAATAAACTTACTTATTTGTAACATATGTATTGTGCCGATCATATAACGTACAATCATTTATATTTTCATTTAATTGGTACTTCTATGTATAACAGTGAATATTTTAGTGTAATTTATGACAGAAGTGTTGTAACATAGCTAATCTTAATCTTAGATGTACGATTGCTATGCAATGGTATTGAAGTGTAGCTGAATTATTTACAACAACATATTGCAGTAATCATAATTGTAGTATACGTTTTAAATATTAACAAAAATAATATAAATATAGATAACGTTGCCTGCACATTGAATGGAATTATTTATACAGTTATTTTTGCTTTAAATTTTATAGATTGAATAAGGTGTGTATTTTGTAAAATACAGTATATGTACTTTTGTGTACAGGTAATGCTGTGTTTCTGCAAAATGAAATGCATGTATTTATAATGTTGTGCCCTCTTCAACTATATAGTTTAGTGTTTTTGCAGTAATTTTGTAATCACACGCTTAATTAATATAAGATGCAAACTACAACAATTTGCATTTCACTGAATATTTAATTTTTTCATATTTTGATATAACACAATTACTTCGTTCAATTCTTCAATTACTTATCGTATAGGAATAATCGTACTGCATATTATTTCTTGTTTCGATTGGGAAATTATATTTTGCAAAGCCTTTTAAAACACAAAGATAATAAACATTTAGTTATATATTGTTATAATTAAATTAATCAGTCTATCAATATTTAAATCAAATCAATTTGTGAACCTTAATCAAATTTTAAGAAGTGAACGTAATTAACTTGTTAAAAAAATCTCTCCTAATCACCAGTGAGACAATTTCTCAGACAAAATACTCAATTATTTAGTATTTTCAAATATGCCAAAAGTTTACCAAAGATATTTTTCTACAGAGTCCAGCAAACCTATACATCAAGTATTATTTGTAATTATTTTATCAATTTGTACATGAATGCAATGTTTATCAGTAGTTGTTCTATAAGTAAATATACATCATTGCTAATTTACAATCTATTATACATGTATTTTTTGATATTGTTTTAAAATTGTTTTTTGTTATATATCTATGTTTAAAGAATAAATCATCTTAGTCTATTTTTATATTTAAAGCGTATACCAATTGTTAAAATATGTGCCTACAAGTAACAATCAAAACATACTTTTAGTCTTTGTATAGCATTCATATTACTCCAATTTTATTAATTGTTATTAATTTCAATTATTATTTGTCACGTCAACGTTGCATTTGTGATAATTAGATATAGTTTTTTGTGTATTATTTATTATTTAATCTGTTTATTGCAATTTAATTTAAACATAATAAATTTGTTGTTGAATGTTTTTTTTTTACCTCATTGTTAATCATTTTATTAATACAGATATATAACACAATCTATTCAGGTATAAATAATTATAAAAAAAATTTGTAAAATATTTTGAAACGAACTAAACAGGTGCAGTGTATTTAATATTAAAGCATATATTACATGTTGTGCTGTGCACCATGTGTCATTGTTATTTTGCAACTATTTATCCCAATATTTTTAATTATTAGTTTTCGGTTTTTATTTTATAAGTTTAATTTAGAACATATGCTTCTACAAAAGTTTGTTTGTTTATTTTGCTAAGATTCAATTATATTGTATCGCTACTCAAATCTCAAACATATATATTTTCTTACTACATGCATCTATATTACCACTTACATTATTAATTTAATGTATTAGCGTAAGTGTTATTTAAAAATACATATTTCTAGGTCACATGACAATTATTAAACTTATAGTTCTTTCATTGTTATGACAATTGATGCAGTGTGATTAGTTAGAGATATTATCATGTTTTGTTGTATGCTGAATGCAGCCAGGACTGTTAAATACATAGTGCAAAAGCTACTTATAATTTGATTTTCACAAAACATGGTATTGTAATATACACTACAAATCTAATTTCAAAAGTTGATAGTAAATGTACTTTTCATGTATCTTGTGCCAGATTTTACAGTATTTTTAAACTATATGTTTTCAATACTACCATTTTTATATAATGTTAATTATTTAATTATTTGAAACATATATTTTAGTAAACAAATATTTTTGCTAAAACCAGTTCATTCGTCAGTAAATAACCATATTCGCACAATTATGTATATGAACAATAAATTATATTAATTAGTTTGATGTGGACAGTTTATATTTAGGTGTTACAGTTCGCACCTCAAAA
>JAJLVH010000847.1:0-14306 GCA_030570155.1 Magnusiomyces magnusii
TCACCAATTCCATGGATCACTAAAGCTAGTCATGAAGCGTACATGGATGAGCTTGGAGAAACAGACGACGATTTGTTTGAAGAAGAAGTGTTTTCTCAAGAAGAAATGGAACAACAAAACCAGCAATATCAAGAAGAAAGAAGGCAGGAGAGAGAGAAGAGAGAAAGAGAGCATGAAACGGAAGAAAACAAAGAGAGAAACGAAAAGGATGAAGAAATGAGTTATGATCGAGAAAACGGACCAACTCAA
The DNA here is from genome assembly GCA_030570155.1 of Magnusiomyces magnusii. Lineage (NCBI taxonomy): Eukaryota > Fungi > Ascomycota > Dipodascomycetes > Dipodascales > Dipodascaceae > Magnusiomyces > Magnusiomyces magnusii. The sequence continues at coordinate 250 of JAJLVH010000847.1, forward strand.
AAAGTAGACGACGAAGCTATTGAACCCAGTTTTCGAAATTTGGGGCCAAAAGAAGATGAAGGAAATGCAGAAAAGAAAGAAGTTCATGATGATGGAGATACAGACATGCCAGACATTTCTGATTTTTCTCCACCAAGACGTGAAGAGGAAAAGAAAGGTGAGCATAAAGAAGAGGAAGGACGTGATGATGATGACAAGAATGAAAAAGAAAAGGCAGACAGAGTTGAACTTGATGAATCAAAAGAACCCGAAACCAATAAAGAAACAGAAAATACCCAATTGGACAAACGAAACGTAGAAGAAAAGGTGGTTGATTCAAAACCTTCAAACGAACCAAAGCCTTTACAAGACTCGTCCAAGCCGTTGCAAGAATCAAACGAACCAAGCAAATCTCAAGAACTAAACAAACTCAATGAACCAAATGAACTCAATGAACTCAATGAACTCAATGAATCGAACCAAACTAATAAAGATACCAACTCTGATCCAGAACCCGAAAATGGAGAATCGAGGAATCGTGAAGTGACTACAAACTCTCCACCGTCTTCTTCGTCCAATGAACCCAAACCAACCGACGAACCTTTAACTGCACCTTTAACTGAATCTTTAACTGAACCTTCTACATCACAAAACCCCACCGATTCTCCCGTCCAACCGTCTTCACCATCTTCACCAAACGATCTCGACGCAAATACACAAGACACCAGCCAAGCCCGGAAAGAATTCACCCAAAGCGGCAAAAAACGTCGCCGGTTGTCTGAACTCGATTCGAACGAAGCTTTGGACTGACTGATCGAACCAACTATTCAAATATCCAATTAATCAAATCCAATTAACAAGAATAATTATATATATATTTATGTACAATTTTTTTTTTTTTTAAAAAAAAGTCTATATCAACATTTACATTATTTACTAACCAATTCTTACTCACAACTATTTACATCTAAGCAAATACACAAATCAAAGCTTACGGACAGGAACATACTGTTCAATCAACTGAGTAAAAGCGTCGCTCTTTGGCTGAGGAGCGTCTTGGGGTCTTTTCCATTCCTCGGGAAACACAAACTGTGAAGGATAGATGCCCTTGTTTCTTCTCTTTTTGGCTTGAACGTGGTTGGTATTTAGCGGAATGTCTTCAAACGACTCTTTCGACAAGTCCTTGGCTTCAGCAAGCAAGTCCCGAATGATTTCGCCAAGGTAACGCACGTTTTGGGCGGCTTCGGGGTATGCCTGAGCAGAGATCTTGATCGTGTCTGTTTCGTAATCGTAACGGGTGCCTGCCAACACTCTAAGTTTATGACGCTGTTTGTCGTCGAGCTCAGGAAGCTCGCTTGTTTTGAAAGTGACAACCACTTTAGATTCGCCAGGATGGTCCTCACCCATGTAAGAAGTGTAACGGAACTTGAGGACTTGGGTTTTGGAAGGAGGTTGGTATGGGGTAGCGTACTGCGAAAGTTGGGGAAGTTCGTAGGCAGAAATTCTGTTGTATTCACGCTGGACACGGTGGCCACGTAAACTCAAATGACCCAAAGCTGGGATATCGTCATATTGAAAAGGTCTGTGAGCATCAGACATTGGTAATTTGTTGTTGATGGCAGACAAGAGGTATTTGGATTCGTCAATGGAACCTGGGGCATAGCCGGAGTCGGCGCCATGAGCATTTGCGGCCGCATTGGTAGGTTCGCTGTTTTCGACACTGGAGTCTAAAGAAGCACCAGCAGAAGGGTTGTTGGGCTGCTGACGGCCCTTTTCAATAGAAGTTCGTTCATAAATGTTGCGGATATCTTGTTCAGGAATTCCAAGCTTGCGGGCAGCGCTGAGCAATGGCATGAGCTCGGCTTCGGATTTGCGATAGTTTGGGATCTCGGCCATACGTCTGAATCCGATCTGAAGGACTTGTTCTGGCGACAAGTTTTTTGTGTCGGAAAGATCGAGCTCGCTGGCTTTGTTGGAACCACAAGAAGAAACGCTGAATTGGCGGACAATTCTTGCAACTGAAGGCTTCAACAAAGGGTTGACGGACGTTTTGATGGATGAACCGAGTCTTAATAATGACATTTTGATGCTTGCTTGAACAATCTTCTGATGGATTTCGTGGATTGAAAAAGTTTTTTGGGTGGTGGTGAACAAAATCAACCAATAACAGTGGCCGTGATGAGACTTGCGCAGAACGGTCTGGAATGTACGCAGGATTTATTTTTTTCAAGATTAACATTTTTGTTTGTGTGGATACGCCAACGCTGAAACTAACAAAAAGAACAAAAATGATTGCAGATATATCGCGTTGTTTTGCCAATGCTTCTGTTCGATCAAACAGTTTGACCTTTGATTCGATTCCAATCTTCTAAATCATTAAGCGTTGACAAGTTGGCTCAAATCAATGCATCCAAACTGTTGACTTCAATTTAATCATCGTCATCATCATAAACAGTGAAGAAGATGCACAAGAATGGATTGAAGCCATGAAAGAACTTCGTAAATAGTTTACACACGATGGAACAGCTCCTTTTGCACCTACAAAAGCCTTTTCGGCTGACGGAGAAACCGAAGTGAACTTGTTACTTCAGGCACACCAGGCAAAAGCCCAAGATACCAAGTTTGTTCCCACCGAAGAACAGCAGGAAAAACACGAGTCTTTAAAAGACGTTGCGGTTCCTGCTTTTGACGAATGCGATTATGAGACACGGCCGCAAAAGCCAGGCCCAAAAAAAACCATGAACGGAGCTTTGTACCTTGTGTATCTGCAAACACGAGTCGATCCAGCCAAGCTGCTGAAAGACACTCTTGAAAGCATGGCACCCGTTTTGAAGCTCAAGAGATATACCGACGCCGCTGACGAGACGCCAGCGACTGAGATCGGCCTGGAACTGGATCATCGAGGCTTTGGAAAAGCGACCAAGCAAGTCGTTTGGCGTCCACCTGGCTGAGGAAATCGTTTCGGCGTCCAAGGGCAGCGGATCTGGCTACGAGAAGAAGGCCCAGCTGCACATCGCTGGCATTTCGGCGAGATCGTTTATCCAAATGCTGTAGTTGCTGTTGTAGATAGATAAAGAATACGCCAGAGGTCCAGGCCGACGCCAACAGCCTGGTTTGCGGTTTTGACACTCGAAGCCCGCTTTGACGCTTATCGCTCGGCACATCCGGTGGTTTGAGATAACGGCTCGTCTTGAAAAGGAACTTCAAGTCTGGGGTCGGCAAAACCACGAAAACACGGATTTTATCCAAAATATCATTGAACGTCTATAAAAGCCATTGGAAATCCGATGAAACACGTTTTGGAGGGTTTGCAGACCTGATTTGCTGGACGCTGAAGGTGCTTTTTACATTTGCAAACACAAACCTTCGATATCAACTATCGACACCAACTAATACCCTTACCAAAACAAAACAAGAATGCGCAATCTCGTCGTCATCGGCGGATCGTCACATCCAAACCTCGTGAACCAGATCTGCCACAATCTCAACATCGCACCCAGCGACGCGACCCTCAAGAAGTTTTCCAACGGCGAAACCTCCATCACGGTCAAAGACTCGGTTCGAGAGAAGGACGTTTACGTGATTCAAAGCGGTTGCAGCTCTGCCGACCACAACGCCGACAACCAAAACGGCTCCGTCAACGACACCTTTATCGAGCTCCTGATTCTGATCTCTGCGTGCAAAACGGCGTCGGCCAGGAAAGTGACGGCCGTGTTGCCGCTGTTTCCCTATTCACGACAGCCCGATGCTCCGTACGGAAGGAAGCGAGGATCGAAAAACGTCGCGTCTGACCAACCGCCATCAAGCTCGTCTTTGCCTAGTCTGTACGAACACAACACTGGCTACCGAGAATGGGTGGCCCAGCCCGGCTCGCTCATCGCTTCGTTGCTGACTTGTGCTGGCGCAAACCACATCATCACAATGGACCTTCATGATCCACAGTTCCAAGGGTACTTTGATATTCCTGTCGACAATCTCTATGGCCGTCCTTTACTCCAGCACTACATCACGTCCTCGATTCCAAACTACATGGATGCCGTCGTTGTGTCTCCCGACGCCGGCGGCGCAAAACGTGCCACGGTCATTGCTGACGATCTTGGAATGTCGTTTGCGCTCATTCATAAAGAGCGAAGACGTGTTGTTTCTAACAACAGAAACGGGACCAGCAGTGCTCAAGGAAGTGCAAACAGCAGCTGTACTAATCTGTCTGGCCTCACCCACTCTGAAAGTTATGGAGTCATTGGCGGTCGTCGTGTAGCCACAACCATGCTTGTTGGAAATGTTCGTGATCGGGTTGCAGTTTTGATTGACGATTTGGTGGATACTGCTTATACAATCACACAGGCCGCTAAACTATTAAAAGACCAAGGTGCCGTTAAAGTCTATGCTTTAATCACACACGGAATCTTTTCTGGCGATGCTGTTGAACGGATCAACAATTCAGCTATTGATAAAGTCATAACTACGAATACAACGCCGCAGCTTGAACACGCCCAAGTCTTGGGAGACAAACTGCAAATTCTGGACGTGGCGAGAGTGTTTGCCGAAGCAATTAGAAGAATCCATAATGGTGAATCTGTTTCAATGCTGTTTGATCATGGTTATTAGCATAGTTTTATATTTATAAAGATCCAAAATAAAAAAATAAAAAAAATGAAAAATTATTCCGAGTATAAAAAATCTACCAGAAAAAAGGCTTCACCAAAACCATTTTCAAAAACTCAAAAACTCAAAAAATGTCGGCATCTTTAAAAATTTTGGAATCTCCGCCAAAGGTTTTGCTAAACAGACCGTACGCCAGTTTGAACTATTTGATCAACTCGTCGTCGTCGTCGTCTTCATCACCTTCACCTTCCCTTATCAATGCTACATCTACACTTCCTTATCCAATCCACTTTACTCCTTCAATGGGAATCTTTGCCAAAGGAAAACAGTTCATGACACTATACAAGCAAGGAATTGTCAACGTTTTCAAAAACTATCGCCAATCTCGTCGGCTTTTACGCGACTTTACTCATTTTACTGGCTCTAAAGACCTGGCCAAACGTGCTGCCACGGTTGATTCCATCACCCAGTCTGTTCTTGATATCGCGGCTGCCGATCGAATCAAAAGCGATCACGAATTGGAATCTTTGTCAACCAGCAACGACAACAGTAACAACATAACCAACTATTCCAATGTTTCTTGTTCACTCAACCGTGCCGATTACCAACTTTTGAATCGAACACCTTCAGATATCCGCAAATTGCCTTTATTTTCGCTAGTCTTTTGCGTCTTTTTTGAAACCACTCCTTTGATTGTGTACTTGTTTCCTTCAATTGTCCCAAAAACCTGTCTTCTTCCTGGCCAAGTCAGCAAAGCTCAGAAAAAGACGGACGATTTGATTTGGAAAACTCGATCGATTTCGGAGGAACAAGCCAATGACGATAGCTCCATAAACAAAAACACAAAAAGCTCTACTCAAAGTTACCCCGTTTCGTCTGTCGTCAATACCACCTCAGCTTTTCGTTTGCCTCGTGCTCATCTCCAACATCTTTCTTCTGCTTTGTCGCTTTTTCCCAAACTTGTTCCACTCTTCATTCTTCCTCACCAAACGCTTGCAAACGCTGTTGACAAACACGTTTCTAGACTCAAGGCCGACAGCTATCTGCTAAGTTGGACCCGCGAACGCCCTCTGTATGTCAAAGAGGTTGAAAAAGATATTGACCCTAAAGTAACTGCGGATTCAGAGACCAATGTGGGCGTCGCCAGTTCCTCCGGCTCCGAAACTCAAATGGGCCAAGAAGCTGCCAAACTTGAACAAGTCCAGAACGATACCCAAAAACCTTTCCTGTCAGGCAGCGGCATTTGGGCACTCAATAGCCAAGAACTCACAAAAGCGTGTCAAGAACGGTTGATTCCCCTGTCAATCAGAAAGGAATTTCTCGACTCTGATACCATTAAAGACAAAAAAGAATTGATCAAGTCTGAAAAGCATTTGCGAATGGATCTGTTTTACTGGACTGTCGGGTTTTTGGAAGACAAAGGAGATGCCGGATACCTGTTCAACGCTCCTGTCTCTTTTGCTGACAACGAAGCTTCTGTAAATGAGTTTTACGAATCTCAAGCTCGCGTCAATGGCCTGAACCAACCCATTTTTTAAGATTTTAAATATTCTCATTTGTAAATACCGAAAAAAAAAAAAAAAAAAAACTCCTATAAAGCACTCACTTCTTTTCATTCGGAACAGTAAAGGCACCTCCCAAGTTGATGGCTCGCTCATCCCAATTCGAATGCTCATAGCTCAAAACACCCGACCCGCCGGCTTCCAGAATGAGCCGGATCTGGGGATCAGTGTCCAACGGAATGTTCAACCACCGCATGCTCAACGTTCGGAGCAGATGGCCGTGAGCAACCAGCACAACATCGCCACTCCGGCCTTCTGAAACGGCGCGCTGCTGGAGCTCTATGATATCTTTAATCACTCGGTCGACGCGCGCACACACGTCTTCAGGCTGTTCTCCGCCTTCACACCCGTCGCGCCAAATCAGCCATGGCCTGTAGTCTTGTTCGTGTAGTTCTTCGGCCTGGTCTGGCTTTGCAACCTGTTGAAAATCTATTTTGAGTTTCTTCGAAACTGGCTTTTCTTCATTATCATCACCACCTTTTAACTTTTTATTCAATCCCTTTTTGATTCTCCATCGGTTGATTTCCTTCGTAGTCATGCCTTCATACAACCCGTAGTCCCATTCCCGTATCTCTTCCGTATACTCAACCGGCAACAACTGTCTACCTTCTTCTTTTTCTTCTTCCTTCTCCAGCTTTTCAATCTCCTTCATTTTTTCTTTCTTGTCGCTAATACCTTCACTGGGCTTCACTTCAATCAGAACAGGCTTGGGCTCGGGCTGGTCAACACAGTTCTCAAGTATGAGCTCCAAAGTGCGGCGCGCTCGCGCTCGTGGTGAACAGTACACTTTCTCGACGTTGCGCAAATCAACCAGCCGGTCTGGTCCAATCAAGGCTCGTCCTGACGACTTCACTCGCGATTCGCCGTTAGCTGTGAGTGGCAGGTCTGTGACCGATGTGTGCTGGCCGCTTAAACTCCATTGGGTCTCACCGTGTCGAAAAAATATGACTCGTGGGGGAAATCCGTTGACGTTCTTAGCTGGCGGAACTTCGGTAGTTGGACTCATTTTCTGTGCTTTCTAGCGGCAATTCTGTGTTCAATTAAAACTCTAATGGATCGATATAAAATAAGAAATCCCCGCCTTTTTATAGACTTTGAAAACCAAAACGTTGCTGTTTTTTGGTTTCAAACTTCCTTGCGGATCCTTGTGCCGGAACGTCAAGTACGTCATTAGTACTAAAAAAAACACGCAAATTGCAACACTTAATTGTAAACATCACCAACTCTACAACCATCTACAGCAACTACCAAACCTACAACGACACCGGGACTCGTCGGTCAGTAGGATCTTTTCCATATGAAACCGTCCAATGACAATATCGCTCACAAATCTCTTCATCGCTTTGACGCTCAAACACCTTTTTAGCTCGAATTGCATCTTGAACATCGGCATACTGGACACTGATGTTCACATGGTGTGAAATCAATGGGCAAACACTCAAAACATGTCCAAACTTGCCGAAATCTCGTTGAATCGTTTCCAAAGACACGTCCAAGCCAATGTTTCTAGATGAAACCATAGCTTTAGGTTTCCAATTAGACCCACCCGTAGCTCCAATGCCATTACACGGTACACAGCTTGTAGTATTATCGGCATTGTGCTTCAAAAACTCAACACCTTCTTTTCCTCCATCTCGATAATTCGCCGCGCTGAATGGATTTGTCTGTTCTTTGCGCTTCAGCGACAAGTATATACATCTTCTTGCTCCATTACACATCATCTCATCATAAACCATCTTGGGAAAACTATAAACAACAGATAATGACGCATGTCCCCAACGTGGCTTATACGAACTTCCATTAATCATAAATCGGCCACTCATGGTATACTCATGAAATGAAAACGCATCTGCAGCTTGAAAAAAGTGGATTTGGACAATTCGTGGATTTGAACTGCTTTCTGCAGATACATTTACAATTCGTTCCAAAGGTCCTCCACTGACCTGTGAAATAATCGAATTGAGTCCAACATGCTCCGGAATTCTGTCAAAACAAAGAATATGGTCACTTTTCAAAGCTCCATTGTTATTGGAACTGTCATTACTAGCCAAAAACGAACTAGATGTTGAAACAATACTCGGTTTTCCACGAGTGCTACCGTTTTGAGAAACAACCAATGATTGCTGTGGTTTAACTTCCTTCCTTTTAATCTTCTTGTCCTTCTTCATTTCAGTTGTATCCAAGTTGAACATACTTTTATTATCCAATGAATAATGCATTTCTTCATTATTCTTCTTTTCATCGTCATCATTGTCATAGTTATATTCTTCACATTGGTTTGATCCAACAACTCCAGTACTAAAATATCGTTTACCAGTATACATCTTTTGTTGCTGCTGCTGTTGTATATACTTCTTTTCCAAATACCCGTTTCTATCATGCTTCAATTTATGTCGTAGCCAATATTGTTGATGTTCTTGACCATCACTTCCTTTACTACCATAATATCCATTTTTATTTCCGTCAACAACAATCGCTGGTGAAGAAACACTTCTTGATCGTAATCCTGCCAACCAACGATGACTTCCATTCAAACTTTTACGACCCTTACTATTATGTTGTTGGTGTCGTTGTTGTTCTTGTTGTTGTACTTGTTCTTGTTGCTTCTGTTGCAATTGCTTTTGTTGAAGAAACTCAATATTTGAAAAAGATCGACGCTTAGAATCTCGATATCGTTTATTTCCAAAAACACCGGTACTACCAATTCCCTCAATTCCCTTTTTTCCTCCTTCTCCTATAGGTTTGTTTAAATCAATACCCCCAATTCCAGAATAGTTGGCGTAATTACCAGACAATCCAGTATGAGCTTTGTAGTCTCCATACTCTTCTGAACCAGCTGCAGGATCCTCATTATTCAATACTCCGAGTGGATTACGACCAGTTGCTGTATAATTTGCTCTGTTGTTCATATTATTGTTGGGTCTGAAAATTCTTGGTTGTGTTGTCGATGACATTAGTTATAATTTCAGTCAAATGTTTCTCTATTTCTTATCAAGATGTGAAATAGATATTGCAGTGAGAATGAGTTTTTACTGTTAACGCAAATGTGAAATGATAAAATAATGGTTTTTTTTAATCAGTCTGTATTTTCATTTGTTAATTACAGTTGAATGATGTTTAAACGCAAAGATAAATCTTCAATGGGTTTGTGCCTGAATTTTGATACTGAGTTCTAATTCAAGAGTGGTTTGAAAAGAAAATACTTGCAAAAATTATCACTTTGTTCTTAAATATACAAAATGCTATTGAAATGCTACAGTTTGAATGTCATTGAATACAGAGGTTTACAAATTACACCTTGGGTGTGATAAAAGCACACCTTCAATTCTAAATTTGAAAATAAAATACACATTCTAAATGGGCTTTGGCATCTTCTTGTCAGTGACTCCTAAATCTTCCAGTTGCTTAGGATTGAAATAATGAGGCGCAACTTCTTTGAGCCAGTTGGGATTGATAGGCATACAATTTCTCATAAACTCTTTAGAAGTAAGAACGAGTTCATGATACAATAGCCATTGGGGCTTGTGTCCAAACAAAACACTGGAAGGATGAATATGTACAGTTTGTTTTGTTTTTAGTGCCTGATAACTGTCTCCGTTTTTGTTCATTTTGGCAGAATTTGCAAAAAAGCCAGACGTGATGGCTTTTTGAATGAGCTCAACACCTTCGTAAGCTCCCTGGTCAAGTGCCTTGATGTCAATCTCAACACGGTCACATAATCTTTCAAGTTGGTCGCGAACGTCTCGAGCACGAGACAAGGCTCTGAATTGTAAGAAATGTTCATGTGCCCATTGCTGAGAAAAGTCTGTATCAACCCATTGATTGTAAATCTCAAGAAGTGTTAAATGGTCGCCTCCAGGCTTTACAAATGATTCACGAGCCCTGTCTGCTTCCATTCGTTTTTCTTTAGGTCGGAAAAACAACGCAGAGGCCTCGCCAAGCATTGCGACAATTGACAAAACTTCTTCAGTACATCCATACTGATCACTTGCTAAAATAGTTTTTGCAAGCATTGGATCTGTAGGAAACTCAGCCATTTGACGACCTAACTTAGTCAACTCACCTCGATCACTAAGTGCACCTAACGCATATAAAAGTTCCAATGCTTTCATTAAAGCTGACACTGGCGGGGAATCCAAGAAATCAAAATTTAAAATATCATTGATACCAAGAGACATCAACAATAATACCACACTTCCTAAATTTGTTCGCAAGATTTCTGGTGTTGCATTGGCTGGGAGTTCATTATAAAATGCCCACTTGGTGTATAATCGGAAACATTTACCTGGACCCACACGACCTGCTCTTCCTGCTCTTTGATCTGCTGAAGCTCGCGAACACGGCGTGACAACCAAACTTTCCATTCCTGTTCGCGGATTGTACACATTTTCTTTAACGAAACCAGTATCAATTACAAAAACAATACCATCGATTGTAATTGATGTTTCTGCAATATTTGTTGCCAATACTACTTTACGAGCTCCCGGCGGCGTAGGCTCAAAAATCTTTGCTTGAAGTTCAGACGGCAAGTTTGCATAAATGGGACAAACAATCATTTCTGGAATTCTTTTTCCCATTTTCCTTGCTGTTTCAGCCAGGTTTTCGGCAGCCATTTCGATTTCATCTTGACCTGTCAAAAATACTAAAATGTCGCCAGACTTTTGGGTAACATGGATTTGGAAAACAGTAGTGATGGCTGCATGAAGGTAGTTTGCTTCTGGTTGTTTTGTGTAGTGAATATCAACTTCGAAACGTCGACCTGGAACATAATAAATTGGGGCCCCGTCAAAGTATTCTGAAAACTTTTTGGCATTAAGTGTGGCGGAAGAAATCAGTAAACGGAGTTCAGGACGATACTTGGTGATATCTTTTAAAAGACCAAAAAGAATATCTGTAGACAATGTTCGCTCGTGAGCTTCATCAATCATGAGAGCTGAATAAGAAGAAAGTTCAGGGTCAGTTAAAAATTCACGTAACAGCATACCATCGGTCATATATTTGATTACAGTCTTGTCAGAAGTTTTATCCTCGAAACGAATAGTGTAACCAACTTGACCACCCAATCTGCTGCCCATTTCTTCAGCAACACGAGCAGCAACTGACATGGCAGCGACACGACGTGGCTGGGTACAACCTACTTTCAACCCATTTTTGGTATATCCAGCTTCATGCAAATACTGTGGAAGTTGTGTTGTTTTACCAGAACCAGTTTCACCAACAACAATCAGCACCTGGTTTTCTTTGATGGCCTCCAATAGCTGTTCTCTATGTTTATAAACAGGTAATGATTTCCGGGTATCATCAATTGTTTTAATCCTTTGCTTTTCTTCCTCAATTCGTTCAAGCAATGCCTTTTGTTCTATTTCAACTTTTGACTCTTTATTGATATTGTCCATTTCAAAGTCAACATACTGTGAATCATCAAACACATATTCGTACTTTTCTTCTGGTTCTTCGTTCTTTTTTTTATTGGCGCCAGGCATATTTGCCTTTGACCGTTGTTCCAACTCCCATTGCTCTTCCTCTCTTTTTGATTCACTTTTTTCTGTTGGTTTGTATCGCTGGTATAATGTTTTTTCTTTTCGTTTATTATCAATTTTACCATTTTTTGTAAAATAGTCTTCAGGTAATTGGTACTCTTCACGTTCATTTTCTTTCTTACTTCTTTTTCGTTCTCTCGCGAGTTCTAAAATTTCTCGTTTGTATTTTAAATCAGCTTGCTCACGTCGTGACAAATTTTCCAGCCCATATCTTTGTGCATCCTCTTCCAAAAATTCAACTTCCTTTTCCAACAAAATCAGTTTTTGTTCTTCACGAGCAGAAAGATAGCGTTGACGTGCAAGCTTTCGTAATTCAGAAATTTCGTCTTGATGAAGATCAACATTATCAGCCATTTGTTTTCGTTTGTATCGCTCAGAAGTTTTCCCAGATGGTTCTATTACCTTTGAATCATCTTTTTTGTTTTTGGAATTCAATCTTTCAGTAAATTCATCTCGTTCTTTTTTATCTTGATCGATATGGTTTTCTCTAGAATTACTGTTTCTTTCTGGACTTTTGCTGGTTTGTCGGCTGTTGTTTTGGGTATCATTGTGGCTTGATTTTTTCGAATAATTATCATTGTCGGATTCAGATCCACTTGAATCTTCTTCATCTTCTTCGTCAGAACTATGATTACGCCGTCTTCGACTTTTTGAATATCCTGAAGAAACAATTTTAGTATCCCTGTCTTTGCTCTTCACACTCTTTTCTAAACTTCTTGATTTGTTCCGTCTATCTTCACGTTCTTCATCATCATTGTCCAACAACAATTCGTATCTTTTAATCTCTTGCTTTTTTGTGTCCTTTTTTGAAGATTTCGAGGATTGGTTGAAATCCGGATGAACTTTGTGAAATAGCTCGGTTATGAAATCATCTGTTTGACCATCGGAAGGTAATCCAACTGCTTTTAAAGTCGAAATCAAAGAATTTGGAGATTTTGCAGTCTTTGCTGATGAGATGCAAAAATCTATTGTGTTTTCATCACTGGCACCTAGAATCTGTGTGAATACAATGTTAGAATATTTCTCAACCATAGTAAAACAACGTTTTTTACTCACTTCTTGTAAATTGTCAGATACCCAATAGTTTAACGTTGACATTTGAAACTTGTTGATTTGGAATTGCAAAATTGGTTTTGACGTTGAAAAGTTCAAAATTGATATGTGTTGCTTATGTCATGCATTAGTCAGTTTATTATGCAATGCATAAGTGTAGCGATTGTTTACACAGTTATGCGCAATTATGTGGGCGTTACACGTTTGTATGACACTTTGTATTACACTTTGGCGTCACCACCACCACAAAAGAATTCGAGGGTGTCATTTGGAATTAAAACCACCTTTTACTTAATCCCACAAAAACGTCTTCACCTGTAACCTTAACTATCACCGTCCGTATATCCATCAGTCGTCTCATCAATATTCGTATCATCAAATACCGTTGATCGGCGTGGCGTTTGGCATCGAATTTCAGTATTTTTCATACTCCGGTTTTCAGTCGTTCTATTAAATTTGTCGACACTCTAGCATTTGATCTCGCGTCACTGATTTCGGCTCCAGTAAAGCTTCAATCCTATTGCGACTTTTCAAGATTTTATCTTTATTACGGTGGTTTCGCAATAAAAGACTTGATCGCACACGTCCAGCTGCTAAACCAACATTTGTGTCTACTTGTTCAGTTTTAGTCCTGCGCCACCTTTTGAACAATCTTTGGGTAGACAAAAACAAGGCTTGTAGAGTTATTTTGAAATCGCAGGTATGTCTAATTTTTATGGGTTGATTTGATTGTTGATTTACTTGAAAGCCGGATTCATGTTATCTGATCTGATGTGTCTATTTCAACTATTCAATACCTATGATATCATCGACAATAATCATCATTTCACTATTTTCACCTAGTGAAGATTCTTTGTAATGATTTCAGACTATCAACATGAATAAATTGATCTCATTTGGGTTGGCCATGGAGTTTTCATGCTCACAAATTTGATTGATAGACCTGTAGCCGCCAGACTATTACAAACATACACATATTGATTAGATCCATTGAATCAGTTTACTTGTAACGACAGTAATTCCAGATTTTCTTCATGCTAACTCAAAACATGTGTATTTATTGTTTTTTAGATTTGACCTGCGTTCTTATAACCATTCATTATAATCTACCTCACATATCCAGAATCACACAACTCGGTCAACAATGTCAAAAACACGAGGGAAGAAATCCAAACATTTGTCGGCACTTCACTCTGAACACCTGAATCCACTGAATAACCAGGTTCATCAAGTTAGTGACCACCAAAATTCTCAAACTTCAGAACATGCACATTCGAAAAATGACTCCATGAAACGGCAATCACCAAGACCGTCGCTA
>JAJLVH010000848.1:0-14285 GCA_030570155.1 Magnusiomyces magnusii
TGACTTGATGGAAAGTCTTGAAAATGAAGCAACATTTGTTAATAATAAAAAGGAAGCAGAAAAAGAAGATAATGACGATATTCCAAATCTATTAAACAAAAATGTGTTGGATGAAACTCTTGAAGAACTTGCTGTTCATGAACTTCCGTTACCAGCACTTGTTTCAAATAACTACAGCAACAAGAACAAAAAGTTAGTCAACCTTCCAGAATTTGACTTTCCGGATTGGAACTTGCCCTATTTTGCAATCTGTCAACTCAATTGGCGTCCTTTTGTTAACATTAATCTTATGCCGAAAGACAGCGATGAAATACACTATGAGGATTTGGAAGAACCAAAAGTTTCAGAATATGTGACAGACAATTATGAAAAGGTGTTTGGAAATGTGGGTGAATTAAACATTACTTTTGAAGATTTTACAATTGGAGAATATGAAGATGAAGAAAAAAATGTGTCAATCCAACAAAGTGTCAATTTAGGAAAACAAAAAGTGAAACCGAAAAATCAAATCAAATCAAATAAAAGTAAAGCAACTGGATCATTTCAAGACCCAATTCCGATTGAAGATGAAGACGATGATGAAGACATTTTTGCAAATATACCTAGTGCCATACTTCCAAGTTCTATTTTTCATTCCTTTAATTTTTTCAATCAGTCAAAAAAGCCAAATGGTTCAAATTCGTTTGATTCTTTGCCTGATACCCATGGGTCTAATTCAACAGATACAACTAATATTACAACAAATACAGTTGCTACTACCGTTATTACAACTACTGCATCTGCTAAAACCAACATTGCAAAACAAAAATTCAGAAATAAAAGATCTCGCAGTCTGTCTTCTGATATTGAAATAACTGGTGAAGCTATGAAATACAAACGAACAAAAACAAACAGTGAAGAAGATGATGACGATTTACTTTTTGTCGGACAAAACCAATTGAATGAATCTTTTGAAACTAGCAATGCTTCAACTGATTTTTTTGAGCCGGATCGTTGGGAATCAAATAAATGTGTTCAAGGAAACCAAAATAGCATCAATTCGGCTTATACTAACAATGAAAAAAGCAGTAACACATTTTCTAAACCTTTTGAATTTGATGATGAAGATGAGGATTTTAATTGGAGCGAAGCAGAAAAGGCATTTGAACAAGATTTTTCAGATCATGAATTTGGTCAATCTTTTGATAATAAAAATGTTTCAACGCAACAAAATGACCAACGAGATGAAAATGTTGAAAATAACAATTTGAATTTGGGATTTCAAAAATTGGTATACAAAGGGAAAAAAGCTAGTCGTGCAAGTACAAGAACCAAAAATATTAAAGGTGGCATAGACAATTTGGATGACTTTGACGATTTTACAGATTTTGCAGATTTTGATGATTTTAACAATGGGCTCCAAGAAGAAAGCATTGTTGAAAACCTTCCAGGGATCTTTGATGATGATAATGATGACCAAAGATTTCTACGAGTGGTTGGACAAAACCCACAACAGGAAAACCAAAATCAAAATATGATTGGTGGTAACAATTTACAATTTCCGTTTCAGCCTCGCCAGCTCAACACAAATGAATACCAAAAGAACAACAACTTTCAACCAGCATCCAAGTTTGGAAACGTTGATAACAATGATCTTGGTTTTGATTTACAAAATATTTATGATGAAGATGATGACGACGAATTGAAGGATTTGAATCGTATTGTTCAACAGAAAACAGCTGCATTACTGAAAAATCAACCTCCCGTCAAAAGTGTAACAAAACCAACTGAGGGTCTTATTTCATTTAGTCCTTTTTTCAATTCTGGTGCTTGCATTCTTTCCATGCCTTCTTCTTCAAACAACGATAACGGGTTAAGTACTAATAACAAGAATACCAACCTGTTTGCGAATAATCTATCGAATGATCAACCTCAGTTTAAAAACCCAAACAACTACTTGACAAACACGTCAAGAAAAGAAAAAGGCAAGAGAAAAGAATATGGTGCAGCAAACAAACATTTTGGAAAGACCATGATGAACGCAACGAATAAAGGGCTTCAAAACCATTTTTCTTTTTCAATGAATTCATCGTTGCATGATACTACATCTTTAAATCAAAACACCACTACATTAGAATCCGATCCAGTTGCTAATACAAATAACAAAAATCATAATCAAGCTTTTCAAAATATTCAAATTCAGCATGATCAGCACAGTCAACAGAAACAAAGTCCATCTCTTGAAATTTGGAAATCGTGCCATTTAGAGTCTCTCAAATTCACTCCAATAGTTTTAAACATTTCAAACACGCCACTCAGACTTCTTCGTGAGTTCCAAACATCAAGCCCTTGTCAAATTATTGAAGCAGACTTAGGTCGTCAAAGCGCAAATGTATACCTCTCAGCTCGCAAATGTGTAGTGTTTGTGTCAATCGGCGAGCTAGGTCAAAAAGCTCCACAAATGTCGCCGTACCTTGATACAATTTTCAAAAAATGTAAACTAACGGGTGCAAACAACAACAATGAACATGGAAATGGTTTGGGAAAATCTGCATTTTCAAATATTAATTTGGCATTTGAAAAAATTGTTAAACTGAAATCTACAGTTGACCTCATTTTTGTTGCCATTTTAGTAAACTCGTTACAAATCTCGGCACGCGAGCTACAAAACTTGACCAATTTCCAGGCCACTTTGTCAGCACAACGATGGGTACAACCGTTTGTCATTTATTCACCTGAAGAGAACAGAAATTCTAATGATGGAGTAATCCAACCGTTATCTTCTTTTTCAACTATGTCAACTATATCAACACCGTCTACACCGTCTCCAAAACCCAAACCTACAGGTAACGTTTCCAATTTTGTTTCGCAACTACTTTCATTATCATGTGGCTCCGCTTCTCCTTCTTACCTTTCAGCTGAACTGTTTCAAAGTGTTCCTATCAAAAGTCAAGCGTTTCTTCGTGCATGTGGAATTAACCCAATATCTGCAGCTTTGATTTTAAAAGAAGTCGACGTGTTGAGTTTTGTGTCAATGGGAGAAGCACAGTTGAATATCAGGTTTGGACATTTGTTGGGTAATAAACAAATTGTAAGTATTGTTTAACATCAATTTCTTGTTATGAATGGGAAAAAAAAATAAAAAAATAAATAAAACTAACTCCATTTTTAGGCTTTCTTGATAAAAATATTTTCATCCAAATTATCATAAATATATTTACATTTTTTTAAAAAATAATATATATATATATATATATAAATCAATTATTAATACAACCGTTGCTTACTATTTTGCAACAGCGAAGTCATGGCAGTTGCAGCAGGTGGCATCACCGATGAACGTTTAAAGTCTGCCAAAGAATGAGAATTTGGCATCGTGCTTGGTGAAGCATTAGATGGTGGGGATGACAAAGTTGGTAACTCAATGTTATCGTTTAATTGATCTTTAAATTGCTGCTGCTGTTGTGGACTAAACAAACCGAGACTTTGTGTAGAGCGTTGACGTGCTGAAGACATGCTACCAGGCTTAGGTCCATTATAAGAAGGGTGGGCAGACAAAGAAGGTGAAGGAGAACGTGGGTCGTATTTACCGTTACTGGTATTGGTATTATGATTCGATGACAATTGATTAGAAGACGATGATGAATGATGTTGATGATTGGTATTACTATTATTTGACTGACTTTTTTGATAAGAATTCTTGCTTGAATGAGTATCAAGATGTAATCCACTGCTGTGTTTGGATCCATGTTGAGAAGAAGAACTACGAGATGGAGGTCGATACATTGGCTTGTACTTTGAAGATGGATGTGATAATGTGTTTTCCAGCATTGAGGCTGAACCGGCTTTAGTTATAGTCGTGGTTGAAGACGACCGTGACATACTATTGCTACCGTTTTGATTAGATTCATCAGATGATTGCTGGTACTGTTGTCCGGTTTTCAACTGCTGCCTCGTTTCACTAGAAATGGGCGGCATTTTTAATGAACCATGTCGTTCGTGACTTTGATACTCGTGATGCCCGTTGCTAGGATTTTGGCTTTGAGTGTGACGATGATACGCATGACCTTCTGCGACACTCATACTAGAGCTTACTTGCCGTTGCATTCCTGAATGCTGGACAGACGACAAATTGTGGAAATCAACAGAGTTTCGGTTACGTGGTGCGTTGCTCGAATGAAACCCTTGAGTAGAACTGGATTTGACAGAAATCCCTCGACTCAGTGACCGATCTTTTATTGATCTTGTACGAGATGACGAATTGCGATCCTGCCGGTAATTGGATTGATGGTGATGATAACGATTATAATCATCATTAGGGTTGTCATTAGACATTGCAGAGTTTCGAGGATGTTTGGATACATTTAGATCACCACCCATACGAGAAACAGAACTAATCGAACTGCTAGCCCGTTCATGATGACTAGGTCGAGCAGTAGATCGTGATGACGAACGAGAAGGAGGCTTTAAACTCGATGAAGGACGTTGGTATTTAGAAGTATCACTGTTAGACCGGTTTTCCTTTCCACTTCCAACAGTTTCGTCTCTTAATTTATACGGTTTGGACAAATGGCTGCCAGCTTCGCGTGGATGTATGGCATCAGATTCAGACTCTTTGTCTTCAGGTATTTTTCGAGAAGAAACAACATTGATATCATGGTTAGTGTCTTGAAAAGCCAAAGATTTAGCACTCGTGTGCTTTCCATTCAAAGCTTGGTCAATAGAATGACCATGACCAAATTCATCGCCTGAATCGGATTCAAACTCACTGTCAGTGTTTGAAGTCGAATATGCTGATCTAACATTAAGAACGGGAATATGACTATTATTGGAAGTTCCGCCTGGAGAAAGAGGACCACGAGATTTGTGACGTTCATGACGACGAGAGCTGTCTAATTGATAGCCAGAATTTGAACGAGGAAGTGTTTGACGAGGAGAGGTTGGACGATTAGTTTGCTGGTCTATTTGAACAGATGGATTGGGAGGAAGAGTCCTAACAGAGGACGGGGCAGAGTTGGGAGTAGCAGGCAATGGTAACGATGATTTAAAATTGGCGACGCGAGATTCTAAAAGTTTCATTTGGTCAAGCATACCATGAATCTTACGCAAACTTCTTGAAGAAGCAAGAGGAGGTGTTTCTCTTTTTGAGCCATTTCTGGAAAGTTTAGAGGTATCATTATTATCGACAGTGTATTCGTTGGTTTCTCGGGAAGCAACAGCTTGACTAGGTTTTCGGGACAATCGGGAATCTTTACTTTCAGGATTTTGTTGGATGGTATTAGATAAGGACGAAGACAAAGAAATATGCTGTCTAGATTTGGAAGAAGTAGCAGCTGCAGTCTTTCTAATGTGTTCGTTTTGGATTTCCATTTGGTTTGTAAGTTTTTGGATTCGTAGATTGGCAACCGACAACTCTTCAGTGGTTTCGCGAAGTTCGTCTTTTAGGCGTTGTATTTGAGCTTTAGGATCTTCGCGAGCAGCGAGTTCAGCTTCAAGCATGGCGACTTGTTCTAAAGCTGAATGGTATTTTTGTTCTAAATCTTCTAGAGTCGATTTAGTGATGCGTTCATTACGTTCCATATCATCGTTTGTCATTTCGATTTCGCGTAGCCGACTGTTTGATTTGTTGTGAGCTTCGCGTAAAGAGTTGATTTCGCGTCGAAGTGATGAAGAAGAATTGTTGTATTCATTTTGAAGATCGCGATATTTTTCCTAAAAAAATAATAGTTAGATTTTGTACGACAACAAAAAAAGACGTATTCCATCAAAATAACAATACCTTCCAATCATTAATATCTATAGTTAATTTATTAATGATAAGTTCCGACTTTTTATGACGTTCTTCAGATTCTTCAAGTTCCAGTTCTAATTCACGTTCAAGTTCGCGAGAAGAAGCCTGGAACTCAGCCAGCTCAGATTCTAACTGAGCAATTTGATCTTTAGCTTGTCTAAACTTCTGGCTGTCAATAGATGACATTTTGTTTAGGTATCAATGTTGGTATTGAAATTAATATAATATAAATAACACAATAAAAATTTGTTGATTGATATTTGTATTTGCTATGAATAATTTCTTGATCTATAAGAAAATAGTAATGAATAAGCAAACGCGTCGAAAATAAAAAGCAAAAGAATGAAAGGAAAACAAGTTGTAATATAAATTAAGTAAATAGGCAAATAATAAATATCAAACTATATACGATTGTTTGACATGATTCAGGATAGAAGCCAATGAATACACGTATGGGATTAAAAGACAAGACAAAATGGTGTATATAAGGGTGTTCAAAGAAGGATCTATAAATCAAGTGACGAATGGTATGGTGGGAATGACAATGATATATATGGTATCCAAGCAAAGAGCCAAAATGAATAAAACTGGTATTTATAACACGATAATCTAGCAAGTAAAAGAATCTAAATGGTGATGATGGTTGAAGGAGAAGGTTGGAATACGAGATCTGGTGGTTTGTAGTGGCAGCACTGGTTAGGTATGCCTCACGTGTACTGTTATGACAGACAGTGTAATCTGGTCATTTGCTTATCATGTGCTTATCACGCTTGCTGTTGAGTTGGTCATGTGATTTTTGTTGATAAAAAGGGCAAGTTTAGCCTAATACGCACCAAAACTAAATTCAACGGAATAAGCTGTTTCGCATTTGTGAGCAATTCTGTGTAACCAGCACGGCTTGAAATGGTGATCGTTTTGTTCCTTCCGTTCGTGGCCCCATTCGACGTCTTGTTTTCTTGTTTTCAGGTGAAGAAATGAATAAAAATATTCGACCTAATTTCACATTGGATCACTCAAACACCAAACATATCATAATGTTACTATTGTTGTTTGCTTTTTTTCACAAAAATACGTGATATTGATTTTTCGGAGAGAAGGAACATAAGAATTGGCACACGGCTACGATTTCTTATTGAGGGTCATAAAAACAACATTAGACAACTGTAAACGACAATTGTCATTCTTTTTTTTTTTTTTTTTTTGGAAACAGTTTATTGCTTGAATACAATATTAAATAAAAATTATTTACGTTAAGGCCACGGAGATTGAAATTGAATTGAATTTTTTATAAAACAAGAAACAGAATAAATATCATATTTCAGCAGTTTGTATTATGGTTTTTTTTAGGTTTGAAAAGCGTTGATCTGATTTTAAACCAATCACCATCAAATACCGAAAAAGTATCCACATAGATATAATGCTTCTATATGGAACCCCCCCTCTAATAGCATAATCTGGCCAACAGAAGCGGACGGCCGGGGCTCCAAAATACAAAAACATCCACAAATTATGAGAATTAAATGAAATAACATGAAAATGAACCCCCCGTAATGCCACTTTTTGCTCAAAATCTTGCCAAATCGACTCGCCGCTGTAACGTGACTTGAGGGGGAAGCTCTCGCTTTTTTGCTGAGGCCATTCTATGCACGACTGGAGCACGGCTGAATACCATTCCCCGCAAATGTTCACGTGACCTGGTTTTGTTGTTTTTTGTGGGTGGAAGATAATTGGAACAATATAAATACTTGTAAATTTCCTAATCAATTAACTATCAACACCTTCTTTAATTATCACAAAACTGTTTTAATAGTCTCATTTATTGTTCATTCATATTTACAGAATATATATTACTTGTTATTCACCATGACCGACGAAACAAATAAGCCCGAGTCAAGCACTCATGAATACCAAATCAAGGCTCATCCTAATCATGACTTTATCACAACTTCACACGGAATTTCCCGTATCCAAACCTCAGATACACATGTGCAGCTAGGAGAGCTTCTTTTCCATAAGGACGATTTTATGCGTGCTTTTGAAGGTTACCTGAACCCTGGTTATTCAGCAGCTCCATCTCGCAAGTTTGGCAATCCTGTGCCATTAGGTGTTGCATCGTTTTCCTTGTCACTCTTTGTGCTGTCACTTGTCAATGTTGGTGCCCGAAATGTTCCTAGTGCTGCTGGGTGTGCTGGTCTCTGTCTGTTCTATGCCGGTTTTATCGAGCTTTGTGCTGCCATGTGGTGTATTGTCATTGAAAATACTTGGGCTGCCACGCTACTCGGTTCTTTTGCTGGTTTCTGGATAGCCAACGGTCTTTTCCTTATCGATGCCTGGGGGATTGTTTCGTCTTATTCAGCTGAAGATAACGCAAGTATGCAAGGTTTTTTCCTTCTTGGCTGGCTCTTGTTCTCACTGCTAATGTGGAGTTTTACTTTCAAGTCAACATGGGTTTTGTTTACCATGATGTTTTTTGTTTGGTTTACTGTCTTTTTACTTTGCTGTGGCAACTTCCTTGCCGTATCCCATCCTGGAGCTTCAGGAAACTTTGTCCAAGCTGGAGGTGCAGTAGGTATTATTACCGCCTTTATTGGTTGGTACGTTGTTTATGAAGGTATCGCTACCAGAGAAAACACTTACTTTATTCCTCCTGTCTTACTCATGCCTGGTGCCGTTACTGGTCCTTCTAAGGCTGACGAAAATGTTTAATTTTTATTTAATTTGTTCTTTTATCAATGTTTTTATATACGTCTTGTAACTAATGTTTATAATCATACAAAATGAAATTTGCATTTCTGTTTGTACAAAAACTCTCGTGTTGAAAAAGAAGGTTTTGATTTTTTCTATTCTTTTAAAAAAAAACATTTTTATTTACAATTAGTTCAACATTATAAACATCACAAAAAAAACGTCAAATTCAGTAAAACACGTAAATTCATATATATATATATATATATATATATATATATATATATATTTTTATTACAACTGTATGGATTTCCCCCACATTAAAACGTGAGATCAATGAAATGACTATCATTGTTGGGAATGCGATCGTTAGTAGTAGGTAAACGACATTTCATCGCTTTAATGTTGTCGTTGATTTGTTTGGCCCAATCATAATCAATTTCGGTGCTGTTTTTCTTTTGGGAAGTTGATGCTGCGTGAGCATTATCATCGGTAGAAACATTTGTTTCTGATACTGTTCTTCCTATTGGTCGTTGAGTATAGCTTGTGTTGGTTCCACGACTACCAGAATTGAATATTTTTTGGTGTTTGTATCGGGCTGACGCATTAGACGATTGTGAAGAAGATGGCGCTGTAGGACGTAATAATGAAGAAAGAGATGATGATGATGGAAGCATTTGACTTTTTGGTGCTGCTTTGTTTTGAGACCCATGATTACGTTGTTTAGGTGGAGTATCACTATCATCATCATCATCATCCAAAATTATGACTCTGTTTGATGACCATTCTTCATCATGAGCATGACCCCCACTATCATTACTAGTAGTGCTGGTAGTATTATCATCAACCACATTTTCAAGCTGATCATCAATTGTTATCACCATATTTGTGTTTTTTTCCCAATACTTCATCAATGGCCCCAAATCAATATCAGTTCTAACATTGTTGTTACGAGCCCTCCTGAATATAGTTTCAATATTACGTGACAAAGATTTGAGCCACCGCGTTCGAAGACCTTCAACCGTTCGACGGCCTTTAAACAATGTTGCAACAAGTCCGTTCCATAAATCTTTCATCAAAACACCTCGTTTCTTGGCCTCATTGTGAGCAGTTATAATAACCAAATCATCATGAAGTGAGTATCGATTGTTGGGCTCTGTTTGTGAGGACAAAACAGGATAATTGTTTTTGGTGTTTATATATGTGGCTGTAAAACTATTGTTGGTTTTTAAATTGCCTTTTATACCGGTGCCATGAGTGATGGTAACTTTATGAAATGTGTTAACGGCAGT
This sequence comes from Magnusiomyces magnusii, assembly GCA_030570155.1. Classification (NCBI taxonomy): domain Eukaryota; kingdom Fungi; phylum Ascomycota; class Dipodascomycetes; order Dipodascales; family Dipodascaceae; genus Magnusiomyces; species Magnusiomyces magnusii. Next base: position 9,748 of record JAJLVH010000848.1, read on the forward strand.
ATCCTTTTTTTGTAAAGAACGGGCAGGTACTAAATTTCTGGAAGCCAGATAGGACGGTGATAATAATGGTAACGCTGGTCTTGTGTTTAATACTGTTGGATTTCTTGTTATTGGATTAGTGTTTGGGTGTCCAAATCTTTTAGGCATATCATTTTGTTGATGGTTTACTAAGCTAGATCTTTCTTCGTGTATTGTACTTGTGAGATGGTTACTTCTGTTGTTGTTGTTGTTGTCATCAAACACTTGATATCCATCACCTTGTTCTTCATCAGAATCATCAATTACAAATGGACAATTCGATTTGGTAACTTTAGTCAGGCGAGAATTGGTGTTTCGATTATTGACATTATTATGAGATTTGGTTGGAAGATTTCCAAAAGAGTTTTGAGTAACATCGGGGGTATTATTACCAGTGCTGGTGTTACTATGATTTCTTGGTTTGGATATAATTCTTGGAATTGAAGGTATTGTTGTAGGATTCTGAAAAGACCGGATTGGTGATATATTCAAATTCGACGACCTTGCCGTCACCGGCATTCTGGTATTTGTTTCTTCATCTTCTTCGTCATCAGAATCGATAGCACCAGCATTGACTTGATCAACAGGTCTTGGTGCAATTTTGCTTTTTGCTGGGTCATAAATCAAATAATCATCTATATTCAGCAGTCGCCCGTTTCGTCTGCAGTCTTCAATATACTTGATATTATAAAATTTAAACTCGTTCCATCGTAAAGTTTCACTTACATGCTCAACAAGATCCAAGATGGTGAAGTTTAACGAGTCTTCAGTTGGCGCGCTAATCAAATCTTGGCCAGACATAGCATGTACTTCCTGTGCTAGCTGTGTTCTGTTTTGCACTTTAAATTGAATAAATACAGGAATCGGTTCACCGTTCCTAGTGAAAATCTTATGCGTGTTTCCACGTGTTCGACGTGAAATGGATGGAAAAGATGGACCTTGATCATAATTTGCAAAGCTTTGTAAAGGGCTGGACTGTGATGCCGGTGGAGATGGCAAAATGGAAGGAAAAGATGAAGAAGATCTAGAACTGGAATTTGTTGATTCCGGTGGATTGCGTGCATTTCTATTGTGTCTACCATTCTGAGCCACATGCTGACCAAGAGATGTGTCTCGTTCACTATTGCTTTTACGGTATTCCATTTCAAGCTCTTCAAAACCATCTACAATACCCAATTCTCGGTTTTTAGCTCGTTTGTAATAGTTTCGTTTATATATCCTTGAAGCACGTTTTCTTTTGCGTGGCGCTTGTGGTTTTTTTGGTCTGGAACTTTGTTGGGCAGGACGTGGGATTGGGGTTATTTCAATCGGAGTGATATTGAAATCACTATCGGAAGAAGATGTCAATGATGGGGTATCAGGAATAATCCGTTGTGTTCTTCGTGTAGAATGTGTGATATTACTTTGCCTCCTGTTTTTATTAGAGCTATTTGATGCAGAAAGTGTATCACTTTCAACATTTTGAGAACTTGTGGTATTTGAAGATTTTTTGCGACTGTTTGTCGTTGATTTTTTTCGTGTTGAAGTGTGTTGACTAGAATCTCTTGTGCCTTCATCATGATCTGATTCAACGACAATGACATCTGGAGTAGAGTCTAATAAGTGTTGGATGTTAGTAAAACGCAATTGTTACAAACAGCAGCAATAACAACTATATGTAAGCATACCTGTTGAGAAATGGGATGATGGATAGCTAGAATTCCGATTTGAAAAACTATGTTGATATGTTGTGGAATTACTTTTCCTCGATCTTATGGAATGTTTTGGACGATTTAGATTGGCCTTGTCGAAAGAATCCTGATAATCGGCCTCTTTGGGAATGTATCTGTATTTGACATCCTCTTCGTCAGACCCGGGTAGAATTTCAATAATGCAATCATCTTGCGGGAATCGCTTAGACCGCCGTAATCCATTGTAGCTCATGATGTTTGGTTTGGACTTTTAAAGCGAAGATGCAATGTTTTGATGTCTTGTGTTGATGAAAAAAACCCAAGCAGGTAGGTTCACAAATTTTGATTATTATAGAATTGATTAAAAGACTCTTGAAATGAAAAAATTACGATATCTCAATCAACTATTACGCGTTATTGTCGTAGCAGAGTGGGTTGGTTTTGGAAATGGTTGCGTCACAAAATGGCGTAAAGCAGATACCAGTCAAGTATTCCAGTAGTGCGGCTGTGCATAATGTGCAATTATTTATTTTTCAGTATATTTCAGCACGTACGAACTTTCCGTCATGTCCAAAAAAAATTTTATCAAAAAAGTTTTTCAATTTTGTATTTTTTTATTTTTTTATTTTTTACAAAAAAATCTCCAATTCCAAAATATTTTTTTCAATCACGAAATCCAAAAAAATACCCTAAAATCAACAATGTCTGCTCCCGACGCTCGTGCCTTTCCTCTTTCTGACGCTGAATTGACCAACCAGATCCTTGATCTTATCCAACAGGCCTCTCACCTTCGCCAGCTCAAGAAGGGTGCCAACGAAGCCACCAAGACCTTGAACCGTGGTATTTCTGAGTTCATTGTTATGGCTGCTGACGCTTCTCCTATCGAGATTGTTCTTCACTTGCCTCTTCTTTGCGAAGACAAGAACGTTCCTTATGTTTTTGTTCCTTCCAAGGTTGCCCTCGGCCGCTCTTGTGGTGTTTCTCGTCCTGTCATTGCTGCCAGTGTCACTTCTAACGACGCTTCTCAGCTCAAGGGCCAGATCATTCAGATCAAGGATAAGATTGAACGTCTTCTTATTTAAAGTGGTGGTTCTCTTGTTTGTTTATTATGATTTTGTATTTTTAGGTGTATAATGATACACACGCGTTTTATTAAAGAATGATAAATACGCCAACTATGAATCTGACAGTATCCATTTTAGATGATTATGGTTACTTTTTTTGTTGTTTTTTTTGTTTTTGTTTTTACCGTTAGATATTGATTGATTTGTATTTTTTTATATTAAAAAAAAGTTTATGACCAATAGAATAAGTAATAGATAATATGTTAAAAGTGTTTACTATTGTTAAATTTTCATATTTCAATTGTCAAAAATTTCAACTTGTTTGTTATGTCACTGATAACTACTAATCTACCCTAGCTAATCTTTTTTGTTGTATTAGATTTGAATCGCATATCTAAACTTAAAATGCGGAATCAAAATGATCAAAGCCCGTGATATATCTTGTCTAAAGATTCATGATAGATGTACACATACACTTAAGAAAAAAGAAATAAGTCTTGGGTTGTAAATAAAAAGAGTAAAAAAGTAATCAAACACAAGTCACAATGATATCATTGTATTCCATTTAACTCTTTTTTCTTCTTAATTTGTAGTTTCTGATGATTGAAAAAGTAAACGGGACTTGAATATCCGGAACATAGATGAAAGCCCTTTGACTTCCATTTTCTTGTTTGTATATCAAATCAATTTCAACTATTTTGTTTTTTTGTTTTTTTTAAACTAGCCATTCTTATTTGTAAATGACTACTTATCAAAAATGTCCTACGAAACAAGCTAGCAAAACCAAAATACTAAAATAGTACAAGCATTATTTGTAATTCATGTCCATGAAAAAACGGACGTCAGTTTTGAATTTAAAAAGTGCATCTAAAAGCTTGTAAAAAAACAAAGATACAAGTCGTGGTTACAACTGTTTAGTTTAGAGAGATACCATTGGTCAAAAACAACACTGAGTCGAATAATCAAAAACAAAAAAACGGTTTTTTACTTGTCGATGACTCCTTTAGATTGTTTGTATTTGTAATTCGGCAGCAAAATCTAGTCGAGTCATATGCGATCTCAAGCATGAAATAAAACCTATTTTGGTGTTCAGATGACCTGCAAAATTCAAGGTTTTTCCTCGCTCGCGGCGCTTTAAAGCACCCGAAGTCTTTCGGAAATTCAAGGAATCCAAACGCCAATAATGAAAAATAAAAAAAATAGAAAAAAACTTAATCTCCATACTATGTTTTGTTTATTTTCAATCTGTGACGCAAATGGTGTCTTGGGTTCCAATAAACTTGTTGGCGCAAATGACTCTCGCCCGTATTTCTCAGGGCTTAATTTTGGTCACGGGATCTGGTCATACTCAAAGCCCATTTGCTGCAAATTCCGATTGATTCCGTCTAGTTGCAAGCACGGCTGGTTTTGGCCGTTGAATTATATCTATAGCATCTTGTTATTCCGTTGAAATATAACACGTTAACAGATAATTTATTAATTATATAAAAAACATGATGAAAAGTATTAAAAACAAACATGAACTAGTAATGAAATAGCTGTTTAAAAAAAAGAGAAAATCAAAAGAAAAAGTCAAAGTTTACATTTGTTTGTGCGGATTATGATCGGGAAACCAAAGAGGTATTCTTAACTGGGCTTTGCTCAAAGGAAACCCTGTTTTACCTTATATAAAGATCAATCTGGTCTCTTAAATCTGGTTTTATTTTTATTTATATTTATATATCTACACATCATTCAATTTCTTTTATATAATCAACAATCTTTTTTAAAACTTGGTTTTTTATTC
>JAJLVH010000849.1:0-14276 GCA_030570155.1 Magnusiomyces magnusii
TATGCGCACAACGCTGCGTCACGTGCGCAACGCGTGTCTGCCTACGCGGGCACCGCGTTGGACCCCTGCGCGTAGAGTTCCTCTCGCGACTGCCCGCCCGCCCGGTTCTCGCGCGCAAACAGGCCAAACAGCCGCGCGGCGGGGCCCGGCTCGGCCCGGTACGCGTCCAGCACCCCGGCCCTCGGCGGGTCGCCGCGCCCTCTGGCGCCGAGCCCCATGATCCACCGCGTGTCTGCCGTGGCCAGTGTGCCGATGCTCCGAAACGTCAAACTGATCCGCCCGCCGCAGCCGCCGTCTCGCTTGTCTGGCCGTATTCCGTGAATCCACCGTTGGTTCGTTTGCGGCCCAAGCACAAACAGCGAATTGCCGACCAGCCTCACGATCTCTGACAGTCTCTGCCGTATCAACTCGCCATTGGCGTCACGCTGCACTTTTCGCTTGTCCTTGGTTCGAAGAGTCATGTTCCGCGTGCTTCCCAACGACAAACTGACCACCGGCGTGTTGGGGTTGATGTCCAGCGTCTTGTCCGCGTGCTCCGTAATGAGATCCAGCCCCGTTCTGTAGTGCTGCACCAATACGTGGTTGAACTGGCATCCCGCCGGTAACAGAAACGAGTATTGATTATTCAAAATATCGGCGATTTCTTCCACTAACGGTTGAAACGGGGTGCACGGCGTTTGCCTATCTGCTGGGTGTCGGTACATTGGATAACAAACAACCTCCTCCTCCTCTTCTTCTTCTTCTTCTTCCCTATGCTTCAAAACCTTCCGACACTCAAACTTTCCTTGCACAGATATCAAACGTGGTATATCGCCTCCTCGATGCTGCATTCTGGCCCATGGCACTGTAGCTTCCAGTCGGACAAACGCTTCTCTAGCATAGTCTGCGTCAAAAACGTCCTCAATCACATACGTATCGCCCTCACAGTATTTCTTCATGGTTGAATTATTCTTCTACTGTTACACGTCTCTTTAAAAAGTATTTATATTCAAAAAGATCCGCAATAGAATTCTTTAGAAGGCCTGAGTCCCAAAATGACGTTGATCCCAGTCACATGTCTCTCACGTGTCTACTTGCCAGCTCATCTGGCCCTTTTTCTTTTTTGTTTTTGCCCCAGCCACGATGCTCCTCCAGGCTTTTTTTTTTTTTTTTTTTTTTTTTTTTTTTTTTTTTTTTTTTCTTCTTCTTCTTCTTCTTATTCACCACTCATAACCTCTAAAAATGTCTCTCACTATCGATCTTTCAACCTACGGAAAGGATATAAAATATCTCTACGACTCAATTGTCTCTAATGACCCAGAAGTCGCTTGGGCCGTCTTTAACTATGAAGGCTCTTCCAGTACCTTGAAACCTTTTGAACATGGTCGTATGTCAAAATAACTCAATTGCTTTCAATTCTTCTTTTATTAACTTTTTTTTTTTTTTTTTTTTTTTTTTTAATAGCTGATGATTTACAAGAGTTTATCGATTGCTTTGATGATGGAAAAGTCCAGTACGGTTTTGTGCGCGTTATCGATCCCAATTCAAATCTTCCCAAGTTTGTCATTGTCGGCTGGGTTGGTGAAGGCATTCCTGAACGCGTAAAAGGATATTTCAACGCCCATTTCTCCACTGTTGCTAAATACTTTCGTGGCTATCATGTTCAAATTACTGCTAGATCTCAGAGCGATTTAAGCGTCGACCAAATCCTTCAAAAGGTTGGCTCCGCTTCTGGCGCCAACTACTCTGCTGGCCTTCGTGGCGCTCTTCCTCGCAGACCTCAATATGCCCAGTCCTCTACTGGCGCAAGCGAAGAAGATTGGGGCGATGCTCCTCCTGTTTCTGATGACGGTAAACTCACTACCGTCAAGTCAGCGTATAAACCTACCAAGGTTGATATTTCTGCAATCAAGGCAAAGACAAGCGAACCTAGTTCTTTTTCTTCTTCTTCCTCCTCTTCTTCTAAACCTGAAGTTGTCAAAGGTTCTTATCAACCAATTGGAAAAGTAGATATTGCTGCTCTTAGAGCTCAATCTCAAGAAAATCGTTTCAATCCAAAGCCTGAACCTCTTCAAAGTTCTTATAAACCAATTGGTAAAGTCGATATTGCTGCTCTTAGAGCAAATGCAAACAAAAAGGACGAAATTGAAGCCTCTCGTCCTAAAGCTACACCAAAACCTACTACATTTGCTGAAAAAACTAAAGAGAAAAAGGAGACGCGTCCATCTCCTGCTTCAGCTCCTAAAACCTCGTTTGGTGCTCCATCCACTACTGAAAAAGAAGAAGATGATGATGATGAAGATGAATATCGTCCAAAATCTCTTAAAGAGCGAATGAATGCTTTCCAAAACGCTGAAAGACTTACTGAACTTCCAAAGCCAAAGACAAAGAACTCTGTTGCTTCTCGTTTTACCCCATCTTCTGCCCGTGCTGGAACCGCTCCTCCTCTTCCTAAGAATGAATTTGGCAGCTCTACATATAAAAATACTACCAATGCTAGCAGAGACTTTGCCTCAGTTGGCAACAAAACTCCTGCTCAATTGTGGGATGAAAAACACGGAAAGACTCAAACCAACAGCACATTGACTTCTTCAGCTCCTGTTGACAACGAGGATGACGAAGAAGAGCATCACAGTGTTGGCGATATTAGATCAAGATTCGCTAAAGCTTCTGTTGAAGATGAAGACGATTTCAAGCCTGTTGAGAAACCAACACCCGCTTTTGCTAAAACTTCTCAACCTGAAGAGAAAGAAGAAGAGGAAGAGGAAGAGGAAGAGGAGGATGATGACATTTCTAACCTTAAAGCTAACTTTGTTCAAAACTTTGCCAAATCTCATGCTTCTGAGTCCAAGCCTGAACCTACCCCACCATCTCTTCCTACACGTAGTGTTCCTCCCGCTCCTGTTGAAGCTCCTGCTCCTCCTGTTCGTAACTTACCACCACCTCCTCCTCCTACCGCTGCTGTTGCTGCCGAAGAGGAAGAAGAAGAAGAAGAAGAGCAAGAGCAAGAAGAAGAAGAGGAAGAAAAAGAACCAGCACCAGCTCTTCCATCTAGAAGTGTCCCACCTGCTCCTGTTGAAGCTGCTGCTCCCGGATTACCAAGAAGAAGTTTACCACCTGTTATTATGGCTCCAGGTGCTACCCCTCCTCTTCCAGGCTCTACACCAAGTGCACCCGCTCCTGCTCTTTCCCAAAGAGCCGTCCCCCCTGCTCCTGCTCCAGAGCCCGAAGCTGAACCAGAAGCTGAGCCAGAACAAGAACAAGAACAAGAACACGTTGCTGCTCTTGATGAATCAGAACTTCCTTTGAAGGCTATTGCACTTTATGATTACTCCAAGGACGAAGACAATGAATTGGCTTTAGCTGAAAACCAAATCATTGCCATTATTGCTTTTCCCTTTGAAGAATGGTGGGAGGCTAAAAACACCGAAACTGGGGAAACCGGTTTCATTCCTTCCGAATATGTTCAATTACTAAAGGGTATTGTTGCTGTTGCCGAATACGACTATGAAGCTCAAGAAGACAATGAAATTTCATTCCCCGAGGGTGCCTATATTTCCAGCATTGAAAAGGTTGATGCTGATTGGTGGCTTGGAACTTATGGAGGTGTAAGCGGTCTTTTCCCTGCCAACTTTGTTACAATTAAGGAATAAATATCGGTATTTTGTGTCATATAATTATTTTAGAAATGAAGCTTTTTTTTCAAACTACAAAACATTGCTCATTACCGGCGATTAGTTCTAAGCAGGGACTTTATCAATTCTAAATGCGGAACCATTGGAAATAATTGATTTATTTATATACATATCAAGGATCAATCAGATTTGAATTCCAACAAAGATCGTAAATATATAGAATCATGCAAGAAGAATAATAACAAAAAGAAGAATATCGAAATTAAAAAAAGAAAACAGAAACACCACAGGGGTATTTAATATAAAGACGACAAATAATTTTGTTTTTGCCAACGATTAGAAACTTTTCTTTTTAAAATATCAAGAAACGTTTCTCTCAGCAAGGCTTAGGGTTAAGATAAACTGGAAAAGGCAATAACAAAACACTTGTTTCAGCAAGCTGTTGGATTAAATTAAATCGTCAAGAAAAAAAAAAAAAATTAAAAATTAAAAAAAAAAATTATGTTGCTTACTGATGCAGTTATCCAACCTTTTCGTAGACAAAAATTTAATACGTTTGGCAATTAGCCACCACAATTGTGTATTTTTGAATGTAGGTCTTTATAAATGATATTCAAGTGTTATATACACAGTCACGTGTAAATGTTACTCTGTAATGAATTATTAAAAAACAAATAACCGGTATGTTGGGGCAAGTCGGTATCCAACAAGTTCCGGTCAATTGTATATAAGTAGCCGTTTTTTTCGTTGTACATTATAAAAATAAATGTTATGAATGGTTACAAAAAACATTTTTTTATTAAAATATAAAACCTATAAACAAAATTGGAAAAAAAAAAAAATGCAAAAGCTAAACAAAAAAAACAAAATGCAATTTGTGAAAAATCATCACATTATTTAAATGGTTTGTAGTAAACATGATGGAATAATAACAGCAAAAAGAAAACAACAGTTTTAATTGTTTTCTTTAACTTCTTCAGCTTCACTATTCCTGCTTTCGGTATCATTGGGCTTCGTAGGTGTTAAATTAGTCTCAAATCGCTTATTTGCCCATGATCTTAAGCGTTCACCATAAATGTAAACAAAAACTGGAAATGGAATACCAAGAACAAAACACAAAATGCCCGAGAGTGTATTTGCCCAGCCATAGCCAAGTTTATTATACATGGCTTGTCCAAACAATGGAAATCCAAATCCCATAAACGATCTAAACACTTGAGCTGCTGCCAATGACGAGGCTGAAATGCGAGGATTCATATCAATCAAATAGTTTTGAATACTTTGAAATACTGCAACAATTCCAAACGCAAAAATGCCAGCACCAATTGAAGGCATAAGCCACATAATTCGCTCTTCAGCACTCCATCCATACCAAATCAATCCAATACCAAGTGATACCGCTGAAAATGGAACAAGAGGAATACGGAATTCTGGTTTGGGAACCCCATTGTTGCGTTTTGTCAAATATAAATAAACTTTCTGAATTCCCCAAGCCCAAAACACAATTCCTGAGCAAAATCCAATACCAAGTGATATATACATGAGACCACAAATACCCAAATTGAATCCGTAATAAACACTCCAAAGTTTAGGAAATGTAACCAACATGAGGTACATGAAACCATAAACAAATGCCATATAAAGACCAAGACCTGTGATAATGGGGTGTAATATAATCATGCGGATTGGGCGAGTAATAGCGATATAAAGCTGGGTACGAAATGGAACTTTGGTGAGCTCAAAAACAGTATGTAAATGTTCATTTCCTGTTTCTTTGCGGAGCCGTTTAGCCTTTTGTTGAAGAAGAATTGGAGCATACGTTTCTTTATAAAAAATAAGTCCAATTACAGCTGCAACACCAGTCATAATAGTCAGTACCCAAATGACCCATCTCCATGTGGTATTTTCAGCTATAAAACCTGCAATGATTGGTGCAACCACCGGACCAACGGTAGGCCCCAAAGAATAAAAGGCCAAAGCAGTGTTTCGATCATTATCATTAAACATATCGGCCATAGTACCACCGCCAATCGACAAAGGAGGAGCACCAGCACAACCGGCCAAAAATCGAAAAACCAAAAGCTGAGCAATGTTACGTGAAAGTGCAGTGGCCATGTTGAAAATCACCAAAAGTACAATTGAAGAGTTGAGAACAATTTTTCGACCAAATATTTCAGACAATGGCGCAACAAAAAGCGGACAAATTGCCCATGCAAGTACAAAAATAGAGACCGAAAGCGATAACTCGATTGGTTTCGTAACATGTAAGTTTTCAGCCATATTTTCAACAGCAGGTGATAAAATTGAGGATGCAAGAGGAGACATAAAAGTGTATAACGAGACAATACCAACCATTGTCCATTTTTTTGATTGTGACCAGTTTCTAGGGTTTTCAGGATCATCATCACTTTCCCAAGTTACGAGTTCAGGATCAATATCAACATAATCTTCACCATCATCAGGAAGACCGTTTTTTTCATCAGGAACAGCTACATCATCAATAAAACGATGAGAAGTGACTCGTGAGACAATTTCTTCTCGAGTTTTTTGCCGCTGGATATCAATTTGTTCTTCAGGGGCATTACCGTAAATATCTTTAACAGAATAACCAGTTTGGGTAGAACGGTAAGAGTTTGCAGTTGTAATTTTTTGAATATGGTTTGATTCAGCACTTGATCGTCTACTTTGAGAGATATATTTAACAGGTTGTCGTTGCTTTTCAAGGTCGGAATGATCCGATGAATTAGAGTCAGATGACTTTGATAGATCCAAGTCAAACATTATTCAAAATTTATATTGTAATAAATGATATGAAATAAATGACTTGTATAACAATAATAATAAGAAGAAGAAGAAAAAGAAATGGAGAGAGTTTAAATACTTTTGAAAATGGACGATTCTGGAAATTGGCGCCGTACATGAATAAGGCTGACAAATGAAAATCGGAGTTTTTAAGCACCTTGTAGTAACGGTTGTGTTACAGCGCCGAACTCGTTACATTACTATATATTAATATATCAATTTAACGCTAGAAATGACTGATTGATTACCGGGTATTAAAGCATATCAAACAACGAAACGAAGCCAAAAACCACAAATTAGTCATTTTAATACAAGAACGCGGCTATTGGCGCAATATTGCATTTTCGGTAAATGCTTGTTTTTCGTGAAAAGTCATAAACCGGTGTTTCCACACGTCCAGTGCGGCTAAACGTCGTTCTGGGGTAATTAAGTAATTGATTGAAGATCATCGATAACCACTCATTGGCTTTCACAACTTGCGTCTTGTTGTTCTCCTTTGAAAACAAAAATCAATCAATTTGCTTGAAATATCACAACTCCTTTCTAATATATAAAAATGCTTTCTACAATGTCTTCTTTCCAATCCTTTATTAATGTCCTATTCATATTAGTTGATCCACTATTCTTATTGCATCATATACTTTATTCTCATAGCTCTAGCTTGTTATTTCTTGTTATAACTAATCATTTCAATTAGTGTAAATGGTGTTTTGTTGTGCAAGAAAAGATTCTACATCCTCAAATACTCGTGGGCGATTGAGGTCATCTTCAAATGCTCATGAGCTATTGGATTCTCGCGATGGTCGACATGGTGATAACGATTCTAATAACAATCCCAACAGTCTACGTGACAGAAATAACAATCCGGGCGTAAACAACAAAAGGGATTCCAATAGATCGCATACATCTTCTTGTGATAATGACGAAAAATATGACACTAGTTTCCCTGGCGACGGAAGCTGGCTTGGCCAAGTGGATGGTGCCGATACCCCTTCTATGCAAAATTTTCAAAAATCAGTATTGGAGAATGGTTTTCGTAAAAAGAATTCTTTTAAAAACAAAAATCTGTATGATTAACATGTTGAAGAAATTTTTTTTTTTTAAAAAAAGAAATTATTGTTTATATTTTATTACTAACTTTGCCTAGCTTTTCTATTCTTTCTCGTAACAATACTGATGATGAAGATACTGACTATTGTTCTGATGCAGATCAGTCTGTGGCCCATAATACAAAAACAAATGATGAATTCGGGTTTTCTACTGATGAGAAAAATGTATCTGGCTCTAATAAAAAGTCATTTTCCAAATCACCTTTTTTCCATCGTCAGATTCATGATAATTCTGACTATAGGGATTCTGGGTATGAGTCGGATGAAGAATTGAGTTCAGAACTTGTCAAGTCCCGCAAAAAAAGAGCGTATGGAAAGCACGAAAAATCAAAAAATCAATCTCAGAGTAAAGAGCATACCCATAAAGGAAAATCTGCTATTCAGCCTTTTAGATCAAACTCTGGTATTTCGAAAAAAGCTGGCATTTCAGACGTTTTACAAGATATCACTGATGGTGGATCGGGTTCGTTAAATAACGATAGCAATTCTACAGCTAGTATTGATACCAATACCACAAAATCTTCACGGTTTCGCTTTAGGCGTGTTGCTGGTAGAGTTGCAACTCCAGCTGTTGTTGACGACTCTAATGCTACTTTTGTTTCGTCAGTAGGAAAGGCCTCAGCTGAAAGTCTTTCTTCTCGCCGTTTTTTGCCAAATCCTAATATATCGTTTCGACATGCAAAACTGACTTTAAATATGGATTCTGATTCTGAAAGTGACACCAAGTCTTTTGGTCAATGTTCAAATGCATTGTTACCAAAACCTGACTTGAATAGTTTATCATCGGATTCCGAAAGTGAAGCTCTTGAGTATTGTGATCCAGAAGAGCTTAAAAAATCGTTGAATTATAGATACCCATCAACTTTGGGCAAGGATTCCGGTAATACACTAGACAATGCGTATGGTCCAATTTCTGCATCTGCATCTGCATCGTTCCGTGTAACATACCCTGGGTCAAACCCTGTTATGAATGGTGATACATCACCTTACTTGGCTAAACAAGGAATTGAAGGCTCTGTAAGGAATGAGACTGTTGTTTCTCCACTTGGAATATCATATACTAAAGGCGATTTATCTGAAAATGATCAGAAATTATTTGCAAATTCAAGTGCCTATAGTTCAAATCGTTGTCCCGAAGATTATGGATATTCTCCAATTTTTAAAAGATCGCAAGAGTCTGCTGAATTGAACAGAAGTGGAGGCAACAGTAGTACCCCAAAACCAATGATGCAGTTGCATTATGGTAAAGACCCTATGCTGTATGAATCTAAAGAAGGAAAGAGTAATCAAAATAATAAATTTGATAAATATCGTTTTCAGCTTCCCGAGGAAAGCTCAAAGGACTATGTTATTTATCTTTTGGATCAATTTGATATTGATTTGAAAAATCCTCCACGCAAAGAGAGTCCAGGGAGTGAGATTTTGAAAAAAATTAAAGAAACAGAACCTCAAGCGTTGATGGATGTTATTACAGATGTAATTGATGACATTGGTGGAAGAAAAAGTAAGAATGGAAGACGTATCCGAGAGATGTTGTGTGAATCGTTGGGGGAGAATTGGAATAGGAAGCTTAAAAAGGGTGAAAAAATGGATGATTATAGCAGTCTTGCAAGAACTTTTAGCGAAAAACATGATCAAGAAAAGGTTGAACGTTTGAAGTCTTGCAGTGAAAAGGCTGCCAAAAAGAGCTCTGCTAAAATTCTTAAAACAATTAAAAGTACAGAAAAGGAATTGAAGAAGAAGCAATCAATTAAAAATTACAAGAGTACTGACATGGATCGAACCGCAAGTGCCGATTCTTGGACAACTACAGATTCGGAAAATTCAGCTGAGGACCAGGGATTGAGAAGTACTTTGAGGAGAACATTTTCTAAATTTACTGGAAAAAATAATAGTACCCAACCAAAGAATAGTGAAGGTGCTTCAATGAAGAGAAGAGGTTCTAAAAATGCATCTAAAGCTGAGAAACCAAGAAGTATTGTATATTCTGTTGATTCCCCCAATAGCGAAGATACCGCAGTTTTTGATGCTGAAGGCAATACATTTGAAAATAACGATAAACCAACCAAGGAACAGTATACACTTGGATATTCTCCAATCAATAATGATATCAGCGCGCCTGGCTTTGATGGTTTTGACTCTAAAACTGATGCCCAAGCTGAACAATACCCGGACACTAACTATGGATTTGAAAATGTAACTACATGTGAAAATTCTCTAAAACAAATGGAACTCAACAATAACCGGCAAATGAAACCTCTTTCTTTGAATTTCGAAACCAACAATGGACCGCCTTTGAATTCAAATACCTTTGTAGATCATTATCACAATACACCAGTTTCAGCTTCTGTTTTTGTTTCTGATGTCGATCAACCAAGCATCTCGGAAAAGAAGGATGTTTATCCTTCTCCCACTACTGACTTTGACAATTCATTTTTATCTCTTGTTACTTTTGACAAAAATGATACCAAAGTTGACGAAGAATATATACCCTTGGAAACATCTAGCAATTTAGCCCCGTCATTGGATGATTTTGGAATTCATACTCTTAGCGAAAAAGAAATGCAAAATACTATCAAGAAATTGGGAAAAAACAACAAGAAAAAAGGAAGCAGTAACGGTGATAATTTACACAGTGATGTAAAAAATGGCTCCCTTTCTCGATCAATTTCTCGAAAAGCAAGCAAATTATTTTCCAAAGAAAAATCATTTGATGATGGTCCACAAAGTGCCAAAACATTTACATCTTCTGATAATGGTGCTGATCCTGACTTTAGACTCAATACTGATGTTGTCAAAAACTCTCAGAAACCTGACAAGGTTAAAAGAAAAAGTTCTTTGGGTGCTATGAAAGTGATGTTGAAATCTAAATCATTGTCAATGCGTTCTAGAAGTGTTCATGATGATCTTGTTTTTGACAAGAGTGATTTAGAAGATGGAGAATTCATTGAAGGCAGTTGTGATGATAAAATAAAAAAGAAGAAGAGTAAGAAGAATGCTATTGAAAGGCCTGAGCATGAAGATGATGGTAAATCTCATGTTAAAAAATCCACCAAAAAATCTCACCGGCATAAAAAGAAGCATTCTCACAAACTGATGCGAGACGATGACATTGATGAAACTATTTCTAGTCAAAAATCTATTAATCATCTTAATTTTTTGGATGAAGAGTTACGTCGGGTTAATGAAGAATTCAATATTGCTACTAAGGCTTTGATTAATAGTTCAGCTACTGCCAGTCGAGCTGCTTCAATCACAAAGCAAATGAGCCGTCACTCTAGTAATAATGGAAGCAGGACATCTAGTGTGAAGAGTTTAAAGCTTTCATCTCATCGAAAAGATGCAAGAAAAAAGCGAAAAGGTAAAAAGAGCACTAGGACGGTTTTGAAGGATGGTGATGTTGAACAAGGTAAGGAGTACATAAAGAAGGGGAAAAGAAAGGTAAAGCAAGAGACCGAAGATCATACTAAAGATCGTAGTCGTCAGCTCCAAAAGCTAGAGAATGCTGGCAATGAAAACAATAGTTCAAAGAAGCGTTCCAAGAGGTCAATTGCTGTATCAGGCGCAACAGTAAACCTACCTTGTTCGGTTAATACTCTAGAAATCGAAATGTCTAATCCCAAGTTTCCCAGTAATGCTCAGTTCAGTCGGCGAGGCACTTTGATACGCACAAAAGTTTCAGATGATTAAACAATTGGAATATGTGTTTGTACTGAAGTTGAGCCCATTTGATTCAACTGCGATGGAACCAACAATGAGACAAAAACTCTGATGTCATAACAAAATTGTTTTATACTTTTGTAATCATTAATAATCATTAATAATCCCAAGTCATGTCATTTCGGTCCTAACCCATGTTTCTTTTCAGGTAACGCTCATTTGCTACAAGTTGTTTTTTTTACTAATTTCTTTATTTACTTGAGTTTTTTTTTTTTTTTTTAAAAAAAAATTCTTTACTATACCCGTACAGGCACGTTTGTCTTTGAAATACCCCAATCGCAATGCCAAATACTCGCAAAAACAGCAAGGTTACTCCAAAAGTAGCTGGAAGAAACAAAAGAAAACCTGAAAAGCAATCTTCAAGCACGTCTCGTTCTAGCATTGAACAAACAGCTGAATCCTCTACACCCACCGAAAAGTCTGGCCAGGTGAATCTACGTCCTTCAAAATCGTTATCTTCCTTTTTTAACAAAAACCACAATGTCAATTCATCCAGCAGAGATCCTTCTGTAGATTCACAAGGCACCAAACGTAAAAGACGAACCTTATTTGGATTTATCCACAGCAATGCTGATAGTGGAACAAGTGACGAAGATACTGATAGCGACAATGCGTCTATTGCTCATCGTACTAAACGCCGCAAAAGCAACCGCGAAGACCCAAAATCTAACAAGGCTAAAGGGGAAAAAGAAGAAAAAGAAGAAAAAGAAGAAGAAGAAGAAGAAGAAGAAAAGGCGCGTGCTGCTTTTGAAGCACGCGAAAAAGAACTTGATGCAGAACTTCCTGAAGAATATCGTAAATTTAGACCTAGAGGATACCATTTCAAAATCCCACCCAAAGACCGAGGTGTACGGATCTATGCCGATGGCGTGTTTGATTTGTTTCATTTGGGCCATATGAGACAATTGGAACAGGCCAAAAAGGCACTCCCTAACGCAACACTAATTTGTGGTGTTCCATCTGATGAAGAAACTCATCGCAGAAAAGGTTTGACTGTTTTGACCGACACGCAGCGTTGTGATACACTGAAGCATTGCCGCTGGGTTGATGAAGTTATTCCTGATGCGCCCTGGTGTGTTACTCCGGAGTTTTTAGAAGAGCATGATATTGATTATGTTGCTCACGACGATTTGCCGTACGCATCTGGCGGATCCGACGACATTTATGCGCCAATCAAGGCACAAGGTAAATTTTTAACAACCCAAAGAACAGAAGGTATTTCAACCTCAGATATCATCACCAAGATTATTAGAGACTACGACAAGTATTTGATGAGAAATTTTGCCAGAGGTGCTTCCAGACAAGAATTGAATGTTTCCTGGTTGAAAAAGAATGAGTTGGATTTGAAACGACATGTTCAGGAGTTTAGAGAATCATTCAAGACCAAGTACGGAGACGCCAGTAAGGATCTTGTTAATGAAGTTCGAGCTTATGTCACAAACGCTCTTAGAAAAAGCAATGATAAACAGAGTGGAAAACAAACACCCAGCACAGTTGGAGGCTCGGAAACAAGTGTTGATGCATTAGAGTCGGCAAATGAAAACAATTCAGAAGTTGAAAATCCTGAGGAAATGCTTAGTTGTGCACGTTCTCCTGTGACAGAGTTTGTAGATGGATATGCAGGAACCTCAGTTGTTGGTACTTTCAAGGGCTGGCTTTCCCGCAAATCACCGACTTCATCATCACCTCAAAGCAACTCATCAGCTCGATGTAAAGAGCCTGAACAGCTAGATTTGAACAAAAAGAAAGGATCGGAAGAGTGTTGAAAGCACGATTACGGTTGTTGTTTCGGGTCAATATGTCAAATCACGTGTATTTGTTTTATCATTAAAAAAAAAAAAAGGTTAAAGATTTCAGCCGGTTATGAATGTTAACAAGGCTATTTTTTTTGTTGTTTTATATCAAGTCATTTTCCCAATCCTTGTTTCCTTTCTCTTTTTTCTTTACTGACCAAACATTAGTACCAGAATACAAAAATGACCAGACCTAGCACCATTACAGCTTCGACTCTGAAATCATGGATCGAAACACCATCTGTTGCCAAATCATTAGCCATCATTGATGTTAGAGATGAAGATCGAATCGGAGTAAGTATTGAACAATATTGAGCCTTTGTTTTTTTTTTTTTTCTCATTCTAACGTGTTTTGTTTATTCGTTTGTATATAAAGGGTCATATTCGTAACTCAATCAATGCCCCGTCTTCAACTTTTCATTCTCGTCTTTCAAAATTATCCCAGTACCTTTCGTCTCAAGACAAATCCAAAATAGTTTTTCATTGCCAGCTTTCTCAGCAGCGTGGTCCTAGCTGTGCATCTACTTATGCCCGTCATATCATTGGCACGCCTGCCGGTATATCTCAGGAGGTTTACATTCTTCAAAATGGCTTTTCAGGATGGGCTCGTGAGTATGGAAACGATAAAAATTTGACGGAAGATTTCAAGTCCGAGTTTTACTCTTGATTTCGATTCAGAAATGTATTAGAACAAAAAAAAAAAAAAAAAATAACATCACAGCTTATCGTATTTGACCTACGATCGATCAAAAACATCTATAATTTTTAATTTTTTTTTTGTTAACCAAATTGGTAAATGTACTTTTATTTATTCATTATTTTTATTTTTTTTTTAAAACATACTATTTACCCATTCTAATCTAATCAAGGAATTGACCAATATCTGAAATGTGAATACCAAAGTTAAGAGACAAGATTGTTGTGATGACAAAGTCAATTGATTATACGAAACGCGCCCAACTGGTTTTGCTTTTCCACGCATCACTAAAACAAGCCATGTAGTTAAAAGTGTTGACTCGGTGCTGAATATTTGCGTGCAAGTCAAGCACAAATCCAACCATTATTGGTATTGCTTTGGCTCAAACAAAAAAAAGTACTACTGTTTAATGTCAAGCTAAAACAAACTAATCCGACAAACAATTGTTTTGTGTGTGTCAACAAAACAGCAATTCGAGCGCTTAATTGCTAGGACTTGGTTGTGCATTTTTAGTTGTAATCAGACAATCAAATTAAACTTT
>JAJLVH010000850.1:0-14213 GCA_030570155.1 Magnusiomyces magnusii
GGTGTTATGGGTTTTGAATACGGTTACACTTTGACCAACCCTGATGCTCTTGTTATTTGGGAAGCTCAGTTTGGTGATTTCGCCAATACCGGTCAAGTCATTATTGATTTGTTTATTGCTGCTGGTGAACAAAAGTGGGCTCAAAGATCTGGTGTTGTTCTTTCACTTCCTCACGGTTTCGATGGTCAAGGTCCTGATCACTCTTCTGCTAGACTTGAGAGATTCCTTGCTCTTTGTAATGAAGATCCCAGATATTTCCCATCTGCCGAAGCCCTTCAACGTCAACATCAAGACTGCAACATGCAAGTCGTTTATCCTACTACCCCTGCCAACATTTTCCATATTCTTAGAAGACAGATGCATAGACAATTTAGAAAGCCTTTGGTTCTTCTTTTCTCCAAGTCACTTCTTCGTCACCCTCTTGCCAGATCTTCTATTGAAGATTTTACTGGCGAATCTTCCTTCAAGTGGATCATTGAAGATCTTGCTGAACTTCCTAAGGAAGAAGTCAAGCGTGTTATTTTCTGTTCTGGTCAAGTCTTTACCACTCTTACCAAGTACCGTGAAACCAACAAGATTAAGGATACCGCCTTTGTTCGTGTTGAACAGCTTCACCCCTTCCCTTATGCCAAGATCCGTGACTTGTTGAACACTTACCCCAACCTTTCCGACATTACTTGGTGTCAAGAAGAACCTCTCAACATGGGTGCCTACGCTTACATTCTCCAAAGATTCAACACCACTTTCAAGGAGACTGAAAAGTACAAGGATGTCACCTTGAGATACTCTGGTCGTGACCCTAATCCTGGTGTTGCTGCTGGTTCTAAGCAATTGCATCACGATGAAGAAGAAGCTTTCTTGAAGTTGGCATTCCAAACTTGAACTTTTCTTGTTTAATTGAAAGCTTTAAAAATACAGAAATGTAATGGTTTTTTTCATATATATATATACATCCTATCCTATACTTAATTAATTTACAAAGATAAAATAAATATAGATTGAGACCAACAGGTAGAGTGTGGTGAAGATGAAGATTTAAGTATGTTTTTTTTTATAGATTTCCAATTTGATACCATTAACAATTTAAATTTGATATTTTAGAAATGAAGAGTGAAAAAGATACCAATAAAGAAGGGAATAGTAATGGACTGGGTTCACAGTTTGAAGAACATGATATCAAGCCAAACGGATACCAAGTTGAAAAAAGAACAACAAAACAGGAAGGACGATTGGGTATGGATGTCGAAACGGATTCTCCGTCTCCTTGCAACTTTCCTTTTGATTCTCTGTTGGGATTTAAAGCCAATTGTCAAGTGAATGATGAGTTTACAAGTCCGTTTACAAGTCCGTTTACACCGCCGAGAAGCAGAACCGATGTAGTCGTGAGTATAAATGAACGGGCACTTGCTCGACGTGCTGAACGACGGGTGGCGATGAAACAAAAAGTGGGAAATGGGAATGTGAAGGATTGTGAAGACGATTATAAAGGTTTACATTTTTCGTCGAAATCTTTGGTTCATCGGGGTTCTTTTTCTGGGACAAGAGGTCATGAAGATTCAGTTTGCAAAAAAACGAGTTTTGACCAGATTCAAAACGTGGCTAAACCAAAAAAAGCAAGATCGTTGTCGGAAAATTTGAAAACCAGAGCAAAAGGCACAGTTGAAAGTAAACCAAGATCTTTGACTGGAACTGATGAGTACGATTTGGGCAATCACAAAAATGTAAATCCAACAAGATTTAGAAATATTTCTAGACAACATGAAGAAGAAGAAGAAGAAGAAGAAGAGGAAGAAGAATTTAAACACAAAGTTTATGAACTGTTGAAACAAAAAAGAGAAGAACGACGGAAAAAAGTTGAATTAAATCCAGGTAATCAACTTGGTTCAGCTAAATTGACAGGATTCCTGAATAATGAAAGTTTAGGAACTAGGCGACAAGACGAAAAGCAAGACAAGAACCAAAAAATTGATGAATTGAAAATGCTGGCTAGCCATTCAAATGATGGATCTCCGTTGATGGCATTAGTTGATGACAATGGCAATAAGATCAAAAGGTCGAAGGATGATGAAATGCTGGATGATTTAAGCAGTGCCATAACAAGTGCCAACAGTTGTAGTTCAGCGTCTTTATCCTCAACCGAATTGACACCTCAATGGTACGCATCTTCGCCGATTATTCAGTTTATTGTAAGCCAACTGAAACTTGAGTTGTATGTGAAGCTTGCCAAAAACATGACTACGTTGGAAATGAGCCAAGATTCTAAAAACCGAGCTTTTCGGAAATGTTTGAAAGGATTTGAAAATGACGTGAATGAGGTTCGGGAACACGTTGAGTTGATGAAGAAGGAGCAGGTTGGTTTTGGCGATTTTGTTGAAAAGAATACAAGTGTGTTTGAATTGAAAATTCTCGAATTTACAAACGGAATGGTTGCAAAGTATGATGAACTTTTGGCCAAGGTTTTGGAAAGTAAGGAAATCGAAAGTAAATGGGAAAAGAAGTTTGATGAACAAGAAGAAAAGGTGAAGAAGCTGGAAAATGAAGTGTCGAATCGAATCAACAAGATTGAAGCAATTCTTGAAAAGATTGAGAATTCAAATGTGAGTTTTGGAAGAGATTCTGATGAATCTGTAGATTCATTTGAAGAAGAAGAAGAAGAAGAAGAAGAAGAAGTAAGTCCAAGAAGTGATGTCCAAGCAGAAGACAGCTCATTTGATTTTGGATCGTCTACATTTACAATTACTACAAGTGGAGATCCTTTAAATTTTGAATCTTTTGATACTAGTCAAAACGATGATTTGGAATCATTTGAAAAGGGAATGTATATGATGACAATAACTCCAAAAGGTGAAAAACATGACAACAACAATGAAGAAGAAGAAACTCCTATGACTAGGTTTAAAAAAAAGTTTGGTGATGGGCTTTTGAGTATTTCTAACGACCAAAGTATCAAAGTTGATGACCAAGAGCAAAAAGGTTTGGAATGGGACAGTGAAGTAGAGAAGGATTTTGATCTTCCAAGAGGATACAACAAGCTTAAAAAGTATTTCATTAATGGTTGCGCTTCTGAAAGTTTAAAAACGATTAGCCCCATTAGCAACGAGACACCGGTATCAGGATTTGACCCAGTGATTTCAGTTTCGTATTGTTCCAAATCTTTTCAAGAGTTGGATATGGAACATGAAACCAAGTTGATGACTGCTAGACGTCGAATTGGAATTGACTTTCTGGATAGTTCTACGCCAAATGGTGGATTGTTTGTTGGATTACAAGGTATTGACGAAGGACATGGCCAAATGTCTAATATTTTTCCGCAAGTTGAAGAAGAAGAAGAGATGAAAACATTATCAATGCTTATTCCCGAATCTGATGATGAAATTAAAAGAGATTCAACATTAACACCGACTAGATATTTATCAGATTCGTATCGAGAAAACTTGAACAATTTACGAGTACCAAACCATGCGAGACGTCGAGTTTCAGACAATGTAGTTGAAAAGATTTTAGAAACGTGCAATTCACAGCAGCCGACCATGATTGTGATGAGCAGTGCTGGTGATGATGGCGAAGGACAATCGTATGACAGTACTTTGGCATTGAGGCTTGCAGAAGCTCGAGGAAATGGACACAGATTGGTTGACGTGAGGTTTACTCATGATGAGGTTTGAGAAAACAATTTACAAATAGTTGATAAAGAAGAAGGTGAGATTTCAATGAATAGATACAAAATAAAACACTAGGCAGAGTTTAGCAATTGATTCAATTTAAAGGCCATTTCATTAGTAGCCAGTTCAAAGACGAATTCGTCCAAATAAATGATTCGGAACCTGGCTTGGTCCCACGACGTTGTGTTGGCCAGCCGGGCCCAGTTTGACGACAGGTTTTTTCCAAACGAAAACAGTTCCACGTTCCAGCCGAGACGGAGGGCTTTTTCGATGGTTGAAAAGAATCCGAGCTTGTTTTTGGTTTCTTTTTCAGACTTGTTTTCGTTTTCGTTTTCGTTTTCAAGTTTGGATAGAGGAGCCAAGGTTGAAAGCGTAGAAGGTTGGCCGTCCCCTGTGACCAAGACGATAGTTCCAAGGCTTGGATTTGGATTCAGCGGGCGAGGAGCCGAGTTTTGGAGAACGGTTTGCAGGATCTGGATACTGAGCATTTCGTCGACGCCATGTTCTTTTTGTTTTTTTCGTTTGGTATTGCCATCGATATCATCATCAAGATCGAGATCGACACGGGTCATTATGGTGGTGGAGTAGCCGTTGAGTCGGGCTTCTTCAAACATGTGTTGGTAGACAGGTGCCATGAGACGAGGCTTTTTGTGGCTGAGCGCCGGTGGCTCAAAAAGCGAGTTTGAATCTTTTGAATCTCTTGAATCTCTAGAGTTGGTTGGAATACTGCCGCCAATCGATTTGGTAGCCACTTTGCGGCCGCGCTGGAGAACAATGTCAAGAGCAGTCATGTCCAAGCCATGGATGTACCGCGAATTGGGCCGACGAGCCAGCATCTGTGTGATTTCGTCGTACAATTTGTTTTCTTTTGACTCAACGGCTTTTAAGCAGGCCTTCAGCTTGCGTTTCAAACACTCGTTGAATCCAATATACACATTGGACAAATCAATGTAGATGTGGATTCCCGTGGCCACGGGCTCTGCTCGATTCGGAACCAACAGCGTGGCGGTGTTTTTCTTAAACAGCTGCCGAAGTCGCGAATAAAGACGAGAGTATCTGTCGATTTTCTGAGGCAGCGGTTCTGAATCGAATAAATGCGAATTCATTGTTGACTTTTTTTTTTATATTTGTTAATTCTTTTGTATTGGTAAAAAAGAGAAAATAAAATAAAATAAAATAAATAAGATTTTTTTTTAAACAGTTCCTAAAGACGTGATTGACAGTTCCTTCATGCTTTGCAAAACTTCTTCTACTTTGTTGTCAAGCTGGCCAGTGGCGTATTCCTCTCGAGTTGACGCATCCAAGTATTGCTGGATCTGGGCCAGGCGGGTATAACTCTCGGTGCAAAAGCGGAGCTGGATCTTGACCAGAGCCTCAAAAGAAGGATCCAGGTAGGGCACTCTGAGATCAATCAGTTTGGGCAACTCGTCAGTGAGTTGAGTGTTGAGCTGGTCGTAGACCTCTTTAGACTGCGCGCATTCACGTTCCATGCGTGGCAGCTTGGTGGCATCGTCCGAGGGCTTTTCAACAAGACGCTTGACTTTGGCACGAAGAGCGTCGTAGTCCATGAGCTTGTGGTTACGTTTTTTGACGGCTTCGTTGATGTCAGCAAAGTAGGCACAGAAGCGGGTGATTGGTTCTAATACGGTTTCACGGAAAGGCCCGTCCAAGGCTTTGACGGTCTCGGAATCCAGTTCCTGGACCGCAGTTAAATAGTATTTGCTGACGCCGTCTCTTGTGCCAGCGTCGCCGTAAAAGGCATCGATCGTTTCGGCAATTCGAGTCTGAGAAGCAGTCATTGCACGTAATGAGTCGAGGTATCCCTTGGCTTCTTTTTGGAGCTTGTTGCAAGCGGTTTCCATAGTTCGATATCTTCGTTCTTCGATTTCAAAGTCCTTGTCAATGGTTTTCTCAACGTGACCGGTTTTCATCATGACCTTGGGAAAGAGGGGTTAGTGCTTGGTTTTAGATTATGTGTGTGTATATAGATGGACTTACAGAAGTGCCAGCACGATTGATGGCTTTTTTGAATCCGTTCCAACTCATTTTTGATGGTTTTGATGGTTTTGATAATGCGTTTGTTAATGAGTAAGAAATAAAAAAAAAAAAATAAAAAAATAAAAAGGATTTTGATGACAAAACAGTGCCACCACATCACGTGTGAGGTAATAAAAACAAACAAGTGACATTCACGTTACAGCTTGTCCCAGACATAGTTTGCGACAAAGTAGGAGGAGTAGTTGTCGAGCGACAGGGTGTGAATGTCGTTTGACTGCGGGGCGTGGATCAAGACGCGGTGGTGCGAGTCCGGAGAGTCGCCGTCAAAGGTGATTCCGAGGGACTTGTAGACGTTGAGCTTGAGGACCGTCGAGTCTTGGACTTCGGCCGTGGAGGTTTCCAACACGTCGAGATCGAGCAGCGACTCGAGTTCCTGGTTGAGGGCCGAGAGGGTGGTGGAATTGATGTCGTTGGACGATTCCAGGAGGTTGATTTGTTTGGCGAGATTGAACTTTTGTTTTTCGAGGTCCAGCAGGGTTTGGTTGTTGTTGTTGGCGGCGTCGAGTTCGCGTTCTTGTTCGGAAACCGAGGCTTTCAGCAGTTCGAGCTGGCGCGACAAGTCGTTGAGCAGCGTCTGTTGGGCATCTAGAGAGCCGGAGCGGCGGCGCTGGATTATGGCGAGGGTTTGGGAGATGCGGGACAGGGCGTCGATGTCGTCGCGAGACTCAAAGGTCTGGGTGGTGGCGCGAAACACGTCGGAGTAGTTTTGGAGCAAGTTGTCCATTTGGGTGGTTGATATTGGTGATATTGGTGATTGATGCTGATATTGATGTTGATGTTTGATGGTGGTGGTGATGAAAATGTTTGGCGATTACCTGATCATTGCCAATGCTGACTCATCCGCTCTATCGATAGCATAAAATAAAATTCTTTTTGACTCTTTTCCGAAATTCTTCTTGTCCGGCGAAAAATATAAAAAGCGTTGGATTTCCATGTTTTTGCTGCACATTTTGTTTTTGCTCCACGCCAACTCTGTTTTTGTTAATTTGTTAATTTAATAGATTAATAGATTAATTAACAGATTGATTAATAGATTAATTAATAAATCAACATGAAAAACCCTAACCTGATCAACCGCGACGAGTTCCGAGGCGATTGTATGTTGTTTTTTCGTTATCGGGCCCAAACCCGCTATCTCCACCAGTTTGACTAACCGTTCACAATGCGTTTTAAAGCCTACGACACGGGCGACATCGGCTACCTCGCGGTCTCGACCTGCATGGTGCTGTTCATGGTCCCGGGGCTCGGGTTCCTGTACTCGGGCCTGGCCCGCCGCAAGTCCGCGCTCTCGCTCATCTGGGCGTGCTTCATGACCGCCATCGTCGCCATCTTCACCTGGTACTTTTGGGGCTACTCGCTCGCCTTCTCCAAGACTGCCACTAACGGCTTCATCGGCAACCTCGACTCCTTTGGCCTGAAAAACGTCCTGTGGGGCGAGGAGGGCGACACCTATCCCGAGCTCCTGTTCTGCGCGTACCAAGGCATGTTTGCGGCCGTCACGGCAGCCATCGTGGCTGGCGGTATAGCCGAGCGTGGCCGTCTGTTTCCGTTGTGCGTCTTCACGGCCATCTGGATCACCATCGTCTACTGTCCCATTGCTTGCTGGGCTTGGAACCCGAACGGTTGGGCCGCCAAATGGGGCGTCTTGGACTACGCTGGCGGAGGCCCCGTCGAGATCGGGTCCGGTGTGGGAGGCTTTGCTTACGCCATTGCTCTCGGAAAACGTAAAGAAAAACTGCTGCTCAATTTCAGACCCCACAATGTGTCTCTTGTGACTCTCGGAACCGCCATTCTGTGGTTTGGCTGGCTCGGATTCAACGGCGGCTCGGCTCTTGGTGCCAACCTGCGTGCCGTTTACGCCATTATGAATTCAAACCTCACGGCCTGTTTTGGTGCAATGGCTTGGTGTCTTTTGGATTTCAGACTCGAGCGCAAGTGGTCGACGGTCGCCGTCTGTTCTGGTGCCATTTCCGGCCTTGTGGCTGCCACTCCTGCATCTGGTGTCATTCCTCTGTGGGCATCTGTCATTCTAGGCGTCAGTGCCGGGCTTGTTTGTAACTTTGCGACCAAAATCAAATACCTTGTTCGCGTCGACGACTCTTTTGATACCTTTGCAGAACACGGCATGGCTGGCATCATTGGTCTTATTTTCAACGCTTTGTTTGGCGCGGACTGGGTCATTGGCTTGGATAATGCTACGGAACACGAAGGTGGTTGGCTGTCTCACAACTACAAACAGCTCTACAAGCAAATCGCATACACTGCAGCCTGTGTGGGTTATACCTTGTTTATGACTGTGTTGATTGGCTTTGCTGTCAATTATATTCCAGGCTGCGAGCTACGGGCTTCTGAAGACGCCGAGCTTCGTGGCATGGACGACGACCAGATCGGTGAGTTTGCCTATGACTACGTCGAAGTCCGCCGCGACTTTTTGTCCTGGAGCCCTCCAAACCAAACGCAGACGTTGGACGGTTCTTCGTTTCAAAACCAAAACCAGTATCAACATGATGCTGGTATAGAAAAACAAGCCAAAAACGAGTGATTTCGGTTTGTTTCTTTCTGCATTTCTTTCTTTCTTTTTGTTTATTTCGTTTTTATGACATTTTATAGACCTTCTTATATGCATTATTATCTTTTATTTATCAAGTCTGTTTGTCCATAACACCCCGCGACTATCGCGACCGTAGTTTCCAAAAACATCTTCATCTCAAGCCTGTCGCCACCGCACTTGTTTCGGATCTTGACGCACTTTTTCGCGATTTCTCGCAGCAGCGCAACGTCCCGGGCCTCCAAGACCTCTGGGCATCGTGCCAGCAGCGCGTACACCCATTTGGAAAAGGGCTGGGAGAAGACCCGTTGCGACAGCAGGCATCTGTCGACGTGCGCCAGCAGGTCGTGCAAGGTTTTGATGTCGAGGGACGAGAGAAGCAGAGGCGTGGGAAGGGTCGTTGACGAAGGCGAAAGGTGTTTTTTCCAGTCTGTGAACTTTTTATTGTTGTTAAACTTGTTATTGTTGTTGTTGTTGATATTTTTGACTGCTATGCTTAGTTTGTGTTTGGTTTGCTTGAACGATTCGATGAATGCGGTATACCAACGGGCATCCAAATCGATGGATTCGGTTATGAAGAGTTGCTGGAATTTGGTAGCTGATGTGATGTACTCTTCTTCTTGTTCTTGTTCTTCGTTTTTTGTTTGCAATGGTACCAAGTCTGTTGGTTTGTTTGGTTCCACGTCTTGATACGATTTCAACTTTCTTTCATTCGGTCCAGTGTTTAGAGAATTCAAAGACACATTCAACACTTTTTCCAACGTTTCTTGTTCATGCCGAGGCATGGCCACAAAAGAAGGACGCTGGTTTACTTCGTGTTTGACGCGAGCCAGGTATTCAAAAACTTGTAAAGAGCACTGTGCTTCGTTTTGGTCCTTGTCCGGGCTTGTTTTGCTTTTCTCGAGTATTTCAGAGAGTTTGGGAATGGGGAAAGCAGGCCGTTGACCTGACTGTTTATCAAGAGGTCCAGATGTATGTGTGTTGGTATTTTCTTGTTCCTGTTCTTCATCATCATCTTCTTCTTCTTCTTCTTCTTCGTCTTCACTACCGTCGTCTTCAGAACCTTCGTCTTCAGAATAATCGTCTTGTAAACCCACTTTTTCAAGCATCGAGTTGACTTTGGATTTATCATGAATTTCTGTTGGTATTTTGAATTTGTTCAAATCAGAGTATCCCGGCAACAAGGGCTGATGATACAAAGCGTTCAAAACCGTTTGATCCAAATCCGGCAATTGGTTTTGATTATTTTGCCGTTTCCTCGAACTTTCGGTCGTAAACATTTGATACCTTTTCAAGCCATGGCCATTTTCTTTTTTGTTGTTATTGTTGTTATCATTGGTACGATTGTCGTTGCCGGTGGAATTGGAATCAAACCCGTAATCCAAATCCACAACGCTTCGGTCCACAGCTTGTCTCGAAAACAAAGCCGCAGCCTGGTTTTTCGATCTTTTCCGTTTCGTCATCTATAAAAAAAAATATTAAATAAATAAATAATATTAACAATAATAAATAATAATAATAAAAAAATAAAATAAAACTTTTTTGATCGCAGAAGCCCGCGGCTGACTCATGCCTCACGTGCCGCACAGCCTTGTGCTCGTTAGTCTTTATAATTGGCAGCAAATCCTTTTTTTCTGGAAACGGATTTTTTTTTTCTTTTTTTAGTCTTGATTTAATATCGACTAGACATAAACATTTGACAGATTTGACTTAAACCAGACAAACCACTTAAACCAGCCAAACCACTTAAACCACACTTAAACTAGACTTAAATAGAAATGTCCATCCAGCACATATTCCACTCCCTCTCTCGTTCAGTCTCCCACTTTGTCCACCAAAACAGAGAAAGCATCCTGGCCTACCTCGTTTTCGGGCTCTTGCTGTTCCTGGTCTTCAGCTCCTGCTGCTGCTGCTGCCCGGTCCTCTGCAGCGACTTCTTTCTGATCATCCTCGCCGTCTTCTTCCCGCCTCTGCCCGTCTGGCTGCGCCGCGGCGTCTGCAGCGTCGACTCGCTCATCAACATCGCGCTCTGCTGTCTGGGGTACGTTCCGGGCTTGATCCATTCCTGGTACATCATTGCTCACTATCCTAACGAGACCGAGTACAGCAGACACGAATACTTTGTTCATGATCAAGAAGGCCAGTATTACGTGGTGGCCGATAGACATAACCGTCGCCATCATAATAACAATAGCAACAGTAATCGCATCATTGATACCACTCCTAACCAAATATCTACACCCGTTGCTTCAAACACCAACCAATCCAACTACGGTTCTACTCAAGAAACATATTCAAACCACTCAAATCCCAAAGTGAACTCAAACATTCCAAATAGTTTGCCACCTTCTTATGATCAAGCTTTACAAGATTCTTTACATTGATTTTTTTTTTAATTTTATATAATCATTTATAGTAATTAAATCCCTTTATTTTTTAGCCTTCTTCACTTGCTCCTCTTCTTCATCATCTTCTTCGTCGTCGTCACTATCAAACGCTCTCTTTTTCAAACCCTTCATCTTTCTAGATTGCAGCTGATCAAGATCTTGACGGTCAACATGAACTCTACCAAGCTTATCACCAAGCAAATCGGTTTCGATATTCTTCTGTGTCTTGGGCTCAAGCTGCTTGGCAACCTTGAACGCTTCTTTGGCCATATCAGCCTCTGCCTCTTGTCGTCGTCCAACCACGAAATCAAATCTAGGCCCGATTTCGTCCAACTCGACTCGAGGAAGCTTGGGGTTGTCGTTACTTCTAAACGTCTTGAGCATATACACTCTCAGGTGGACCTTAGGCAACGGCTTTTCTTCATCCACCTCTGCAACAGAAACAGAAATCACATGCTGGAGACCCGACACGTCCAGCCCGTCCAGAGTCTGGCCCCGGAAAAAGTCCAAAAACACCGACTTGACGTGCTGGTACACCGGATGGGTATCGAACGCAGGCCCGTTGAACGTAAACATGGGCTTCATGCCCACCTGGAACGCCATCTTCTTAAAGTCCTTCAGAAACTTGTGGTTCTGTTCCAGCCGGAGCTCAACCATGTCGTACAGCTTGTAATTAAACGTCCGGATGAACGTCAAGTTGTTGGGCCGCTTCTTGTTGTGGTTGGCCAGCACCACCAACGAGCAATCGTTCTTTTCCGAAAAAAACTCAATCGACGAGGCGTCCTCAAACGGTCGGACCTCGTTGCGGCGCTGAAACTTTTTCGAGTCCGGCTTCTTCAGCGCGTTCAAATCAACCATCGCATCTTGCAGCACCTGGTTACAGTTGGATCCGGGAATGAATAACGCCTGCTTGGTATTTTCAATCAGTTTGGGTTCTCGTTTGGATAAAGCGCGCTTGGCTCTAGCGTTTTTGGGCTTGGTTTTCAACATTTTTCTTGTTTTTTCTTCGTTGTGAATTTGTGTTTAAAGAATGAAATTTGTGTTTTGAAAAAAAAGATTTTAATAAAAAAAAAAAAAAAAATTTGAAAAAATTACATAAGCAGACAGGGTAACCATGTTGGACTATTGTTTTCAATCAACAAACTGTTGAGTATTTAAATAAAAACCATTTCTACCACTTTTCAGGCCCAAATGCTTCATTATTCTTCAATCGGATCAACGGCGTTCCAACAGAATCTGCATTGTTTTGAGTAACAGAAGAACCCCACCAGCTAGGCGCGCCAACTGATGGCGATAACGTGACGATAAAAATCAAAAGCAGCGCCCATGCCAGACCTAAATCCAAGCCGGCCGATAGCGTGTAGTTGTACTTTGCCCACCACCCAAAGTAGCGTCTTTTGATTATATACCCAAACACATAGCCAACCGCGCAGTACGTGCCGTAACTAAAGGCTGTGGCTGGCGGAATCAAACCAGTGCCTGTGAAAAAGACAGGCCAGTGAATATACCTGATTGGACTTTTTGGATACCTTTTGATAAACAGCCACGCAAGCAACGGAAGCAATCCGCCAACAAGAAAAAAGTACAAAGTTTTGTTGTACAGTTGCGTCGATGAAAGCTGGCGCTGCGGACCAATGACTCCCCAAATCACAGACGCATTGAAAAAAACTCTGCCAGTGGAGCACGTAAACGACGCTCCTTGGGTCGGTGAGCAAATGTCAACAATGTGCTTTTCGGCCCAGTACAGCGACCCCAGTTGGACAATACCGCCCCAGATTGTAGCAACAAGCTGGACCAAGAACAGCAACCGTGGCGAGATTTTGAGGTAATGGCCAAGCTTCATGCCTTCCAAAAACTTAATGGCTTGGTAGTTGGTAATGTATCCAAATGTCTTAAAAAGCATCATGGCAATGGGTCTTCCAGGAACAAGGTATCCTACAATGAACTCAGTCAACACGTTAAGACCAACAGAAATGTTTGTCAACGCATAAATCATTCCAATTGGTACAAGCATGACTCCAGCAATGGCAAGTGCAAGAAAAAGCGCCCACACGGGCATACCAGTATTCCAAACACGTACCAGCACAACCGCCATTCCCAAGAAAACGCCTAGGCTTAGCCAATACCACCAATCGGGCGCTTCTTTATACTTTTTCATCAAATGCATGTGAACATCGTCAGGATCTTTGCGTGAGTGTTTCCAAAAAAACAATATCTCCTTGCCATGAAACAAACATGTATGAACAATAGTCGACGAAATGGAAGCAAAAGACATGCCATAGGATACCGCAAACGTGGTCGGCAAAAAGATGGGAGAATAGTTTTCGTACTTGCCAATATCAAACACTGTAGCTTTGGTCAAGATCCTCGTCACGTTGTAAACCTTTTGGAATCGGTCGTATGTATTGACACTAGAAATCGGCAGAAAATGGCCATACCACACGTTGCTGTAATGGATGATGGGCGTCACTATCCAAAACACAACCACAATGGACGCAAAAATGTTGCCGACAGCAAAAAAAGGTGGGATTAGTGGCGACCCCATGTACCCCGCAATTTGGTTCCAGTCAAAAGTGACTGGTAGCATGCCCAGTCCAGTGCGTGGTCCAAATAGTTGGTTGATGATCACATTATGGGGAGCAATCCACGTCAAGAAACTGAATTCGGAAAGAAAGGGTGCAAAGAAATTAGGAAGCCAGCTCCAAGCAAAGCATGCCAGCATGACGACAAAAAACAATTTAAGTCTTGAAATCTGCCATCCGTTGGCAACATGGTTGACTTTTAAATGGATATTTGTAAGAAACGTGGTGCTGACTAGTGTACTAGGCCAAATCATGGAAGCTGGGTATACCAAGATCCGTCGAACAATGCCGGCAATCGAGTATCCAATCGCCTGTGTGCAAATGGCACCAACAATGTTGAACCCCCAGCCAAAATCCACGTTGTAGAAATGGCGCAGCGTCAAGACAATATCGGTCATGTACGATGGCCCGTCACCAAACGAAACACTTGCCATGATGGTAATAAGAGCGTGTTCTTTTAAATTGAACGGGCATGGATTCAAATCGATTCCAAACACTTTTTTTGAAGGCACAGCACGTTCCCATAGTCTTCCCAGTGGCCAAGCAACCATAGAAGCCACAAACGTAGAAATGACAAACAAGGGTGAATGTAACGAAAAAATGGTATTCACCGCACAACCAACTGTCGTCATCAAGATTCCAATTGTCCACATGCGGATCGTGTTTTGTGGCAACTCAAAGTTGTCAGTGTTTGGAACAGAGGCTCTTACTTCTGGATACCGAGAGTCGTTGAAAATGGGTACATGCTCGTCATCTTTTTGCTTTTTTGCCCGACGAGTTTCAAAAAACTTGCGTACTCGAGATTTTAGCGATATTTTTGTATTTTCAGGGCTTGTAATATTTGGAGCGGCAGTAGGATTTGTTCCAAGGGTATCTAAATGCAAGGGTTCCAGAGGATTGCTCAAAATGAAATTGTGCTTCCTGTGCCGCAGCTTGTCTTGAAAAGTTTGGTTATTAGTCTCAACACTTTTGCCTG
>JAJLVH010000851.1:0-14203 GCA_030570155.1 Magnusiomyces magnusii
TCAACAATCAATAAACTGCGAGGCGTCATCATTCTAAATATTGAAGAAACTTGTTCAAGATCATTCATAAATGAACTTTTGCTTCGAGAAACTGATTCTCGTGTTGTGATTCGTGTAAGAATACGATCAACAATTCCAATTTGTGCACTTTTGGCAGGAACAAAGCTTCCGATTTGTGCCATAAACACAATCAATGCATTTTGAGTAAGATATACCGTTTTTCCAGAATAATTTGCACCTGTAACTAATAATAAATTGGTCATGGATGTATCATTCATCCCGTCATCATTTTCATCATACACATCGACTTCATCTTGTTTGTATGCCAATTCAATGCTGTTTGGTATAAAAGAATCAACTAGTTTGGTATACAATGGGTGGAATCCTTCTTCAATAATTAATGACCTATCTGTCGTCATAGAAGGCCGAATAAATCCATTTTGTTTTGCTGCCCATGCTAAAGCTTGATGGCAATCCAATTGAGCAATGATGTT
Source organism: Magnusiomyces magnusii (assembly GCA_030570155.1). Classification (NCBI taxonomy): domain Eukaryota; kingdom Fungi; phylum Ascomycota; class Dipodascomycetes; order Dipodascales; family Dipodascaceae; genus Magnusiomyces; species Magnusiomyces magnusii. The sequence goes on from JAJLVH010000851.1 coordinate 495, forward strand.
GCAAGAATTTGTAAACTGTCTAGAATATTCGGTCAAATCTGCTTGCAACGATTGTGTAATTTCCAATTCATAATCACAGATAAGTCCAAAAATATCGCCATACTCTGCATCCATTTCTCTCATTTCCATGTTTTTGTAATAGCAGTGGGTTTCGGTAGAAAATATTAACCTCCATTGATCTATTTCCGATTGTTCGTACTGCCCAATTATTTCGGCATCTTCTTTGGTCACTACCACAAGGTATCCTAACTGAGGAAAATACAACGCATTAAAACATTCCTGTAAATCAGGAAATCTGTCTGATATTTTTTCAGTCACTTGAGCCAACAATACTTCAATATTGTCATAGATTTGACACGCTTTATCAAGTTCTTCATTGACACCTGATTGAACAACAACTCTATTCATAAGATTCGATTTTTCGAAAGATATAATGGAGTTAACTTTTGTCACAATCATGTGTATATTGTCTGCAGGGAATCCATTCTGTAGCACCGAACACAATGGAGTTTTTTCAAAATCGACAATTCGTGAAGATGTCGACATGATAACAAGAAGCTCTTCTAAATATGTAACAAACGAAGCCCAGTCAGCCAACGAAAGAGCACAGTGCTCTAAATCGTTGACGATTCGAGGGATATTTTTGATTTTTCGAAGGGATGCGCGCAGACTTTTCATAAAATCAATGTTTTCTGGTAATGTAAAAAGCTGGACAACGTTATGTCTAGTATTGATTACATCAATATTTGTAGAAGGTTTTAAAAACCATTCCTTCATTAATCCAGAACCCAAAGTTGAACATGTTTCGTTTAAAATATCTGGACTTGTCAGTAACTTAAAATATATATGTATATTTTCATTAATTGACTTACTAAATAAACAAGCTGAATTTGAATGATTGCTTTTCTTTGTGTAATGCAAATTAGGATGCGTTTCTTCTTCAAGTAAATGTAAAGCAGCAATTGAATCTGCCGTAATGATCATAGATTCTTGACTAAAAAAATTAATGATAGTCAGTAAAGATGACATTTATTCATAATTGACTTTGAATAGTCTAAAAATGACATACGCAGAAGAAACCAAAAAGCTTTTAATTGAGTGTTCAAGATTCATTTCCAACTCGGTAGTCAAATAAATTAAAATAGCCGAAATACAAGCAGCCTAGAATAATATCATTGTTAGCCATTTAGATGTACAGATTTGAAAAAAATATTTTTGCATACACCCAATTGATTTTCGTCGTCAAAAAAAGCATCATTGAAACTATTAAACTGCAAACATTCAGAAGTCGAATCACACTGCCGAACCCATCGCTGAGAATGCGCCACAACTTGTTCATACTCAGGCTGAAATATACTTGCATTTTTCGAAAAAGTCGCAGACAAGTTTTCAAGCGCCATCCGTTTTGAAAAGTCGTTGGTCGGACATACCTTGATTTGGTATTCTGTTGTGTCGTCACGGTCTTTGATAATAGGTTCTAGTTCTACTGGAAAAGAAGACGGGATTAAAAGCAAACTTGGATGAATATGTGACTTCCCTTTTGAAAATGTTAACCAAAACGAATTACATTAACAAAATTTTGTATTTAACAACATACATTGTTTGAAAATAGTTGACATTTCAGATTGTAATGCATTATTTTGAAAAGCAAGATCAATATAACAAACCATCTTTTTCTCAGTTTTATAGTACACAGCACAACCTACGGAATTTTGGCGACAATCTAAGGCCATAATGATATCGGATTGTTTAGTTGATGTATCTGTAGCATTGGCATTATTGTTAGCATTAGCAGCAGTGATATTTTGATGATTAATAAAAGCTGTCGACTCATCAGAACTAGCAGCAGTTACTGTTGAAGTGTTTGGAGTAATGAATGAACTTTGATTTGAAAATGATGAATTACTAGACATTTTTTTATGATCAAAGTGGCGATAATTCTAAAACAACAAATTTCGGAGTTGTGGTTATAAAAATGTAAAAAAAAAAAAAGTTGTCAAAAATCTCATCAAACAGTTCATCAACACAATCAGTTATAAACCACAAACTAAGTTGTTAACTAAATAGCTAACTAAATAGTTATCAGATGCAAATTAATTCATACAAGTCTATTTCTAAATCATCAACATGTCGGGTGAATAAATAAAAAAACGTAGACAAAAAACAATGATTAAATTACAATTTTTAAATATAATGCAAAGTGTAACACAGAATCACCATGTTAATAATGTAAATATTAATCTGAATCACCACTTTCATCATCCATTTCTCCATTCATAGCCATGCTCCACTGCTTAGCAATCTCAGCGATTCCACGACCAGTTACACTAGCGTCAACAAAATCTTTGGGTACTCTGTTTTCTGAATGTTGAACACGACCACCCAAAAGATCATTGGAGCCCTGTTCTTTAGCAACTAATCGAAATTCATATTCGTATACTTCAACATCGCTTGAAATCTCAGAAATAACAGGACTATTGTTTACAGAAACAGCAGCTGAATGGGTAGCCGATGATGATGATCCAAATTTGTTATTGTTATTAGTTTCAGTCCCACTGCGTGCATGGCCATTGAGATCCAAAAGACGCATGCTGCTAAGACTCGTAACACTGTCATTACGACCACGTGTAGATGAAGATAAACTAGTTTTACTACCATTGTTGCGAATGGGAATAGGAACACTGCCACCAAGAGAGTTGGAACTTTCAGAGTTTGGCACATTATTGAGTGATGAGATAGAATCGCTCTTATTTTTGTAGGTATAATGATCGGGTCGTAACTCTTCGTCGGAAATGTTTAAAAGCTCGTACCATGTAAACAATAATGGGTCGGTTGTGGGGGCCCATGGGTTAATATCAATCAAAAAGACCCTGTCATAAGGTTCAGGGATGTAAACATCAAAAACAAAGTTTTCGTCTGGAAATGATTTTTGAAGGTAGTTTTCAAAAAATTCTTCAATCTCGTAACCAAGCGAGTCTTTAAGATCTTCTAAATAAGAGTAGTGGTTGAGATGCTCGCGCTGAGAAATTCCAACCAAGACTCTAGATTTGACAAAGCAGCGGAATTCCAATGATGGATTAAGATTAAAGCTTTTACGTAAAGCCAAAGAATAAGACACAGGTGAAGATGAAGCGGAACCAGCCAACTCTGAAGACGTGCTGGGGTTGGCTTCAGTTGCTGCCTCAACAGTTTCAGAATAAGGCTCAGTCAAATCATGTGTAATAAAAGAAGACGATTTCAATAAAAGGTAAATATCAGAAGGGGTAGTGCATTTAAGGGAATTATTGAAACTCATCCAAACAGCATCTTTGGGAGCTGACCAGTTGAGTTTAGGAACAACAGAACCTCCAAGGTCTTTAATGGCTTGACGAATTTTATAATGCAATTCTTTAAACTTCAAAGATGGGTCTGGGGTAGGCTCATCATCACTCTCGTCTTCGCCATGAAAAACAGTGTCAACATTAGTGTTTATATTTGAATCCAGCTCACTGATTCTGCCACCGGGTCGAGCATCAAGCTCTGCAGTAGTTGCACCTAAGCTCTTGTTACCAGAATTGTCTTCATCATCACTTTCATCTGGAGGAAGAACAATACCGTCTGCTAACAGGTATTCAATGAATTCATTCGGAAGGTTTTCAATCATTTCGGCTTGTGGCGAAAAACGCTTGTATTTGGGGTACCATTCAGAAAACTGGCAGTTATCAATATGTGAGCGAAAAATTGGAGGAAAAGTGACAGATTCTGGAGAATCGTCCAAATCTTTCTGAGGAACCACGCTGGGCATTTTATTTGATTTGTGAGAGTATGAGGTATAAAATATAAAACTTTTCAAAAAAAAAATAAAAAAAGTTTTTTTGTGCAGCTGGGTCGTTTAGGTTAGTTGGTCTTGTGTAAAATTGCCCAGTCTGGAATAGTAAAGCTGATATAAGAAAACACAAGTAGCTGGTAATGGATATAATATGAAGTAATACAGATAAAACTATTTATCACCAAGATATGATATATGGACGGTGTTTTTGTTTGTTTGCTTGAAAATAGTAAAGAAGAATGATTCAACAAAGGTTTGTAAAATTTTTTGACCAGATATTTATACAAGTCGCAATCTGTGGAAGAGAACAGCATGGAAATTGTGCTTAGGGTTTAAAAAAATTTAATTAGCCGCACATCAGCTGATACAGTTCTCTACTACCAATTTCTAGACACTCCAGCCCTCAGATCGCACATTCAAGTTACTGTTGAAAGAGCTCAACGGTCTGAAAAGTTGGACAGATTAAATTATTTTTTTGTTTATTACTAGCTGACACGCTCGTTTTTTGGAATGCCGCCAAAGACAGATCTCAATGAATACCCGCTTGTTCTAAAACTTATTCTTGCCCAGTTAGTAGTTCAATATGGGTCTACCGATTCTTTTCGTCAAATAGCCGAAGATTTAGATCAACATCCATTGCTGCAGGATGTCAGTATAAGAAAGATGTCTGCCGTTGTAAGTACTATGACGCTTTTACGTAGTGTAATTTGTCTACAGCATGTGCTGGTTGAATAAATATACAAATACTCAATTCTAACATGTTATGTTTGCCTTGTGGCATATTTTTTATTAGAGATGCCGCTCTTTATACTTACGGCTTTTAGAAAACGAAGGACTTGAATTGTCTTCAGAAAACTCCAGCAAGGAAAGCAACGGAAATAAAAAGCGACGAGCGGTTACTCCAGAACTCAAACTCGCACAAATGCTTTACATGACATACACAGAAAAAATCATCCAGGAAATACAAAAAGACGAAGTCGCGTTCAAAGAAACATATTCTGAATTGATGGATTTACAAAAGAAGTTTGAAGAGACTGAAGCCGACGACGCTGATAAGGGCTCGAAACAATAATCAAAAAAATGACTGAAATTTGAAATTGAGTCATATGTGTTGTCGTTGAAGCACTTGTTGTGATTCTTTGATCAGTTATCAATCTAAGTTGAACGATTCCTTACATACCCACAAACATACATACATACATACAATTTGGTTTACTTAAGACGTCATACAAGCTTGATTTGTGTGATAATTAATCACAACTGAATGTAAAGTTCATGAATACCAAACTCGTCTTTCATCAGATTTTTGCAAAAGCTTGTCATTGAAAGTTATCTAGCTATAGAACCCATGTTCACATTTATGATCTGATTATAGCTTTTTATACAAATAATTTATAGAATTCATTTTTACAGCTGATTATTATGTACGTTGGAATAGTTCCAAAAATCAATATTTTGACAGTTGATTAAGTTCAAATTCAAGTACAATTTTGGATTAATATTGACAATGAATAGAATTGAAACGATTTTATTTATGGATTAAGTCATTTGCAAACTACTCTAATAAATGTAATCAGTAGTGTTACAAGTATTAAACATTTTCAGCTTTCATCACTGGCAAACAAACAATTATTGAAACGTCATAATTCTTTTCTCAATCACTATTTAAATTCATGTATTTAGTGACAAATATACGATAACAAAACGTTTTCAGAAAGTTGTCAAGTTAATTAAATTTTAACAATTATAATGAGTATATGTTATGCACCAACATTGAAGATTTTGTATTTGTTTTATTGAATATAGTCGTTTTCACTTTAAAAAATTTTGAAAACCGATATTGGATCATACTTAATTGTTGTCTTCCCAAAAAACAGCATAAATAGAAAAAAACAAGATATGTCCTGTGATTGGTTATAAAAACGATCGGTGATTCTCCACATTTTGTATTTTACAATTAACTGTGGAAAAAAAAAAAATAACAACAGTCGACAAAAGTAACAAAAAAAAATTGTTTTCATGAAATGTTTTAGACTATTTTAAAAAGTTGAATAAAGAAAGATCAGTGCTGGGTTTATAGAATTGTGAAATTGTTATTCATGTTACAGTTGTGTAATGAAAAAGAATAATATAACTGACTTCAGGCTCACATTAATATGAAAAGGATTTGAAATAAGAGCTACAATTTTTACAACTAACGTTGAAAAATATTTTTAAAGATCATTCCGTCTCAATTGAATTTTTTTATAAGTACTAAGCAATCGCCTGACAGGTACTCAAGAATGAAACAAAGTGAATGAATAATACACATAAAAGTCAACAATTATAAATGATCGGCATGTAAATGTTCCTATTTTCATTTTTTTGAACAATACTTTCAAAAAATTTGTTGAGTATTCTTTTTGAATAAAGCAGTTGTTGATATTTCATTTAATGTACACTCAAACCCCAAAAAGAATTATTAAATAAATAAATATAAAAACTAATCAGGGTTTTCAAAAAAGAAAAATGTATAAATCAAACTTTTAATAGCTAGTGAATTGTGCTATAATAATAAAAAGTATCAAGAACTACGTCGACATTTGTTTAAAAAATCGATACAATAAAATACATAAAAACGCACCAATGGCTATTAAAAAAAAAGGGATATAGTTAAATTAGATAAGTGCCTAAACAAGAAATACAAGAATGTCGAGAAAAAGGCCGGATGACAATACCGGTTATATTATTATTCAATATGTGTCATTGAATATGAAATTAGCTTTATAAATGGCTAGCAATAATGGCGAAAAGAATCTTGTAAACACATGAACAGGGTACTTGCCAATTGTATGGTGCATTTGAGTATCAATTTATTTTATTTTTTTAGAAACAAGTCCATTTAGTTATCAGTAGCTGCTAGTAAATTGATACATTGTATGCCAATTTGATCTTGTTATCAACAACCAATCTGTAATTTCAACGTCAAAAAAAAAAAAAAAAAAAATAAAAAATAAAAACAACACTTGTGCTGGTTGTGTCGATGGGTCTTGCCATGTTGAGCCGTGTGGAATTTACGGCGTTTGGACTGAGACCCGGTGACGAGCAGTGGCACACAGGCCTTAAAAATACACAAAACCATGCCCGGTATCGGGCTGGCACAATAGAGCCAAACGACCAATACGAAGCTCTGATGCAAAGACGCTCGTGCGGGATGATTGGCTGGAAAGAACAATGGCTCGTGGTAGGCAGGATCTGATAAAACTTGGTTCAGTTGCTTGATCGAGTCATTCAACGGCGAAAAAGGAAACCGATTGGAAGGAAATAAGATGGAATAAACGGTTATTGTTGGTGCAGCACATTGTTGTTGTAATTGTGTGTGTTGCTTGGGCGGCTTTGTTTGGATTCAAGGGTTGGTTTGTTCTCCACAAAATTTTTATTTCCTATTTAAAGTTATCAGATCCTTTTATCATATCAATCACATCTTTTTCGCTCCGAACCAGGTTCACATTTTCATTATTTACATTTACAACTTTTAATTGTGTTATATATTTAGTTAAGCCTAGTTTACAATTATTGGATAAAAACCACTTGAAAGAATAATAGTCAAACCAATTCATATTCGCAATTGATCTCTACTCCTGAGTGATTGATTATATAAACGTTTTGCAAACTGTCTTTCATACTTATAATTCTATCTATTATTTATAATGGTTGTACAAGCTCAGTCAAACCGAGTAGCCAAAGAGCAATGTCGTCCCAGTACTGCGACTAGAAGCACCAAGTTTATAACAACAGATCAATCCAAACTTGAGGCTGCACTCATTGCCAAAGCTGCTAACTCAAAAGGGCTCCGTGGAAGAGGCAGGCCCAAAGGGAGTAAAAACGGAGCAAGCAATACTAGCCTTAAAAAAAAGGCCACAACCACGTCAGTTTCGTCGACATCATTGTTACTATCGACATCTACAAAACCTTTTGACACAACCAGTTTGATTGAATCAGATTCGTCAAGATATTCTAACGACAATGATAACAATAATGTCGACAGTAATATCAACAGCAACCCAGCAGACAAGAATAAGTATGGTTTCAGCGTGGAATCATTGGATCCGACACTAACATGTGTTGACAGCGATATAACAATATCTGACACTATTTCCGGACTTGATGTTGGCGGCTCAAATCTGCTAGAAAGCTTTGACTTTGGCATATGCAGCGATGAGTTCATGATCAAGCAGGAACCGCTGAGATCACCTGACATTTCGTTCATGACTCCAAACTCTTCGAGTCCCGACCTGGAAGGCACCAAGAGCGCCGGGCTTGGTGCCAACACTGGAAACAGCTGTCGACGTAAACCTTCGTCTCCGGTTCCCGGATTCCTATTATCTCCCAGCAGCGCGACTTCGCCCAGATCGGGTGTTCCCGCTTCTGGCTGCGGCTCCCACCCCTCTGCTTCTTCCTCTTTGTCCTCCACTTCTAAAACTGGTTCTTGTTTTCAGAAAACTTACTCCAGCACCAACTCTACCACCACACCTGCTCCGCCTCGTCGCTCAACCCGCAAGACTACCCAGTCTGAAACATCCAAAGCCACGCAATCCGCAAAGTCTACTGGTCCTGGCACCGGTAAATCCAAAACGACGAAAAGGCGTCCTCACAACAAGTCGCGCCACGGGTGCACCACCTGTAAGCGCCGACGCGTCAAATGCGACGAAACACACCCAATCTGCAACAACTGTAAGCACCTCAATCTTGAATGCTCGTTTGCGGGCGCTACGGTGTTCCCGCTTGTCCAAGGTGGTTTGAACATCATGGACATTCGTTTATTCTATCACTACACTACCGTAGTCTGGAAAACCATTGTGGCTGCTGGAATTTCAAACGAACACATTTGGCAAACAGACGTTCCCGAACTGGCGTTTGAATATCCTTTTCTGATGCACGCTGTGCTCACCTTTTCGGCCAATCATTTTTCACGTACTCACAAGTCTGTGTTTGAAAACGACCCAGCTGCCATCGAGCAAGTAGTTACGTTCCATCGCGGGGATGCTCTAAAACTATTGGGCGAGGCCGTAAGAAACGTCACATCCAAAAACCTTGATGCTTTAGTTGCGTCGTCTATTTTATTGATTCTGGATGCCATGGCAAATGCTTCGGCACCAGATTCATCAACGCCTTCTTCACTTCCAGCCTCGGCATGGCTTCACCATGTTCGCGGGGCCGCTACTATTCTCACGGCAGTCGGGCCGCCAACCCAGGAGTCGCGCTTTTTCCGGCTTGTAAATGTTGACCTTAGTGATTTGGCACTCGGCCTGATTTCGTCAAGCCCTAGCGGCTCTAGTACTTTTAGTTCTCTCGAGTGCTTTGACGATGACCTCAAGGAACTGTATCCAATCAGCCCCGCATCCCCGTATTTCCACGCACTCTGCTACTTGGACAAACTGTTCCGGCAGCGCTACAAGTCAGATTTCATTCTTCGAGTCTTTTCGTTTCCGGCTCTGTTGGACAAGAATCTGGTCCAAATGCTTATTCATGGCGACATGTGGGCAAAACGTATTATCCGTGTTTACTACAAACTTGTTAGATCGTTCACGCTGGAGATGAAAGAATCTGTCTGGTTCCTTGAAGGAGTTGCCAAAATTCTTCCTATCGATATGGACGAAGAATTCGGTGGACTTGGATTTATCACAACAGCACTTCCTCTTAATCTCCCTACTGTTGACGAGCTCATGAAGACCTTTTTTGGAAGTGATGCTCAGCAACAAGTAATTACACAATTCCAGAAACAAAACAATGCTTTAGTTCAGGGTGACAACAAACCCGCTCAAGATTCGCCTCGGCTATCTTTAGGAGATCAAACTTCTCCAAGTCTTGTTTCTTCAGATTCTTTGAACATGGCTTCTCAAAATTCTATTCTTTCTACTTTTGATTTTGACTCATTTTATTCTTCCTCAGACCTGACATCATTTGCATCTGAGTATATGATCAGAGCTGCCTCTGGTGTTTCATCTGTTGCTAGACCAAACACTGGTAACAATAATACATCTGCTGATGTGACGTCAGGATCAACAGATCCTGCTGTTTCGGTAACGATGGCCAACAATCAGGTTAATAATAGCAACAGCAGTAATATTAATAACAACAACAATGGCAATACTGCTATGAGTTCCGACAATGATCTTAATATAAACAATCTAGTCAACGGTAAACTATCGCCTGCGGAACTCATGTCTATTATGAATGGAATCACATCTTCTCCAAGTTCTCCAGCTTTAGATGCATCTACAGGTTCCAACCTTCAAAGTCGGCACAACAGCACACCTTCAATCAATATGAATATCAATCAAAATACAATGATTAACAACTCTCGCCGACACACGTACGTTGATGACATACTTGGAGACAATTCGACTAATACAAACTCTGATGCCACCGAATCCATGGCTGATCATCTTCGTCTTGACAGAATTAGAATTCCCAATAACACTAATAAAAATCTTAGAAACTATCAACAACAATCAATCCACAATCACACCACGTCTCCGAACCTTAATAATAATAGCAATTCTTCTATCTCTGACTTGGTAAATCATATTGACTTGGATTCAATGACTTGGAGAAACCATTTAACTTCTCTTAACGGTTCAAATCACAACAATAACAATAATACTAATCCTACCAACATATCTTCACGCAACGATCCTTCTAATTCTTCAATATGTCCAAACCCTCGAGATAATGGGACCAATAACTTGGGTCCTTGCCAAAATAACGATTTTACAACCATTAAACCAAGTATGTTGGATCATTCTTCTCGTATATAATGCTTTTTTTTTTTTCCTTCTATATCTGCAAAGTTTTAATTGTTTCTGGTTTACAATTATATGATTGTACGTGATGTTTATAATATGGTCAAAATATCAAAAATAAAAAGAGAATTCAAACGTTTTGTTTTCATGTTTGAAAATAGTTGTAGAGTTGGCAGTTTTATCAATTGAGTTGTTTTTTTTTTTTTTTTTTTTTTTTTTTTTGCAAGTTCAGTACTCATTCACGTGACTGGTATTTTCAGAAGCACGGCGACCATACATACAGACAAGCTTTTTTCTAGCGTTTTCCATGAGCTTGTCTTGATTCATGACAGCTCTTGTTATAAATATTGATGAGTTTCTGAGTCTTGCTTTACAATTTTCATTCCATTTGTTCAATTAATATCAGGATAAATAAATATATCATCATTTGTTAAAGTCAATTGACTAGATTAAACGTTGCTATTACATATTTATTTTCTTTTTTTTAACTCACTACCTTTGTTTTAAATCATTATCAACCTTATTGTTATTCTTTCACGATGAGCAGCACATGGCATTGGATGGACAAGAACTGTCTTGATTGGGCAAAGACTTACTTCAACGAAAAGGTTTCTGAAATCACTTATTCCGATGACGCTCAGACCATCAACGTTACTGGCGTCAAGGCTTTGGAAGGTGACTGCGGTGTTTACCAACGTAAAGGCAAAATCTTTTCCTTGTTTGATATGGAAATGACTGTAAAGTACACTTCCATTCTTAAGGATGATGCCGAAAAGACGGAAGAAAAAGAAGAAACTAGTACTCCTAGCAAAAAGGTTACTGGCGAAGTTGTTATTCCCGAAATCGCTTATGATACCGATATTGATGACTACCAGTTTGAAATTTCTACCATCAGTGGACCTACCAACAAAGCTAAAGATGATACGAGAGAGATTATTCGCAAGCACGTTATTCCCCAGCTCCGAAAGGTCTTTTCGGGTTTTGCTGACGATCTTTTGAAGATCCAGGGTCAAGAGTTTCAACAAAACATTGATGAAGCCAAACAAAAAAAGGCAGTTGCTGGACCTGATGCCGCTGTTGACAAAAAGCCTGTTCAAGCTGATGAATCTTCTAAAGAAACAAGTACCACTGAAAAAAAGTCACAAGAGCCATCTACTGCTTCAAAACCTGCTTCTTCTACCAACGCCAAGGTTGCTGAATACAACACAGAACCTGCCAAAACCGAAGTCACTTTACATGCTCCAGCATCTGAAATTTACGCAACCTTCCTCCAAGTCCCACGAGTCGCGGCCTGGGCCCGTTCTCCTCCCGTTTATACTCCTGCCCCATCCTCCTCCGACGACTTGTTTCCTTCCAAAAACACAAAGTTTTCCTTGTTTGGCGGCAACATTTCTGGCGAGTTTTTGGAGCTGGATGCCAAAAACTTGGTCATCAAGCAAACTTGGCGTTTCAGTAGCTGGAACGGTAACCACCATGCCACACTTACTCTCAACTTTGTGGAAAACGCTTCTGAAGGTGATACTGTTGTCCATGTCAAGTTTGATGGTATCCCAATAGGCGATGCTGACGAAGTCTTGGACAACTTTGAGAATTATTATGTTAGACCTATTAAAGTCACTTTTGGCTACGGTGCTGTTTTGTAGATACAGCATTAGTGACACAATCTTATATAAACAAATCATAAAGAAAGATTAAATATATATACTGTACAAAACAAATCAACTAGATAAAATCATATATATTTAACAAAAGGAGGTCGTAACAAGTAATTAAAAAATAATAAAAAAACACCGTAGAAATAATATTAAAGCTTTTTGAACAACGGTTGTGGTATTACATGATTCGTTAAAAAAAAAAAAAAAAATTCTTTTGATTCATAAAATAAACGAGAAAACCATTTCACAAACTGGGTCCAGAAAATCCTGGCGGAACACCCTTTGCATGTCTCATTTCCTTTCCAATTGACCCCATAAAAATCCCAAAATCTCTATTCCAAGGAACCTCAAAATTAATAACTTGTCGAATCATTTGGAACGCTTCCATAGAAGAATAAGGCAGCCCAGATTTGGGATCAACAAATTTGCACGGCTTGCCAGTGATGACACACTTTGGAGCTTGTTGCAATGCCGCCAGCGCAGCTGCTGATTTGGCTCTTGCTGCTGCACTTCCGCCAACAAGCCCGCCGTTTGCCGCAGCTGCGGCGGCAGCGGCCGCTGCTGCATTGGCTGCTGCTGCTGATAACCCACCAGGACCACTGCCACCGCTTCCGATAACACCAGTTCCTAATGGACCAACTGAAGTGCCGGAAACTGTGAGACCAGTGCCGCCAACCTTCATACCAAAATTTCTCGAGAAAAGAGGGTTGGATGTAAGCGAAGCAAGCGAAGTATTGCTTCCTGTAAGTCGAGAGGTTCCAGATGATTTGACACTTGCTGAATTGGCTTGCTTACCCTTTCTTACAATCTCGTAGGTTTTGGTAGATTCAGCGCCATCATTTGCAGCTTTACTAGCAGTTGCCTTTTCAGCAGCCTTCTTTTCAGCACGTTTCTTGCGGCCAGGACCAGAAGAGGTCGAAGATCCAGTTTTAGAAACATTTGAAGATCGGCTTGAAGGAATCACAGGAATCTCAAGAGATTGTGGGCCAAACAAAACCTTTTGAACTTCAGATGTAGAATATTGAAAGTTTTCTGGAAATTCCAACAAACTAATTGTAGTAATTGCACGACAAGTGCGTGGACCTTCAACGACTTGAGCCGAAGACTCGATTTCATTTGATGTGTTTTCAAGTTTTTCAATTTGTAAATGATCAGATTCAGTCACTTCTATGTCCTCTTTAGTTTCACCATTTTGAGATTGGGTATCAAGGATATCATGTTCAGAAATTGAAGGATCATACTGTGATTTCATCAGTTGTACAGAAGAAGCAGGCGCAGAAGATGTAGAAGAGGAGGAAGAGGAGGAAGAGGAGGAAGAAGCAGAAGCAGAAGTAGAAGCAGGAGCAACAGATGTTGTGGATCCAGAAGAGGTCGGAGCAATATGTGGAGCAGAACCGAAAGATTGAGTGGCATCAGTAGATTGTTGTGGATGAGAAGAAGTATTGGGAACAACATAACTCT
>JAJLVH010000852.1:0-14199 GCA_030570155.1 Magnusiomyces magnusii
CACACGGCTGTTTCCGTCTCGTTACAAATCGCGACCAAGAATTTCAACCTTGAATCGTATAAAAGGTTATCCATATCTCGTCTTGAACGAAAATTTTTACTTTTTTTTCTTTTTCTCCTTTGATACCATTCAGAACATTCCGAATATCCAAAATCAAATTGAACATCTTGAAATTTTTACCAAATATCCATTATTAATATCACAATGAAACTCGCCTCCAAAGAAGAAGTTAGTGAATATACCAACGCCATTATTGGCGGATTTTTCAAGGGTGCAGCTCTTGGTACTGTTGCTTCTATTGGTGTTTGGTCCGTTCTCAGACGCAGATCCAACATTTACAAGACATGGACTGCCACCACCAAGACCTTTTTCGGTCTTGCCCTTCCTATTGCTTTTGGTGTTACCAACACTGAATGGGTTTCTCTCCGATTTGACATGGACCAATACAAGTTTGGCAAAGCTTCTGAAGATGCTCAAAAGCAAAAGGAAATACTTGGAGAAATGAGTGTTAAAGATAAACTTCTTTACGAAGCTTCTAATAACAAGTACAGTATTATCACTGGTTTATGGGCAGCTTCACTTGGTGGTTCTTTCTGGTGGATCAACAGAGACAAGTACATGACCAAGGCTCAGAAGATTGTTCAAGCTAGAATGTATGCTCAAGCTCTTACTGTTGTTCTTTTGTTGGGCTCTATGCTTTTGTCTGTCAACTCTGGTAATTTTGATTCTAAAGAAAAGGAAAAAAAGGAAGACTCTTGGGAATCCATTGTTGCGCAAGAAGAAGCTCGTGAAAGAGCTGCTGGCCTTCCTCTTAGAATCAAGACATCTGAAAACTAATTTGTTTTTTTTCTTGTTTTGATTTATCAAAATTAAAATGATCCCAACATTGGTTCATTTTATCATACGAGCATTTCCTTCTCCCTTTTAGAATTTGAGTATTGCATGATCAATGTCGATTCAAATTCCATCAAAACCATTTTAATTAAACCGTTTCGATTGAACTGTTTAATTATATTCATCCGTTTACGCATTGATGTTTTCCTTTTTTTTTTTTTTTTTTAAAAATGAACTTTTTTTTTTTTTTGCAACGATTTTTTTTAAGTACAAGTAACATTGTGTATATAAATGATGTAGATTATAAAATACATTTTCAATAATTATAAAAACTGTTTAGTTGATATAAATTGAATAAAATCAAGACGGTTCATTACTTAACCGTCTATTTGACGTATTTTGGAAAATTGAAAAATCATATGATTTCGTCAATTTCGAAAACCTCGAAAAAAAAAAAAAAACGTAAATAAATCAAAGTTAATTAAACCTTGAACCAAACCGATCATCTGACCCACTCAACACCTCAAGCTCCGCCAACTTTTGCAGTTTGGTTGCCAGTTTGTGTTGCCAGAGAGACGTAAAGTGTGGCGATATGGTCATGAGCATTGATTCGGGGGTTTCAAAGATTGTGGTTTTGAATTTTTGAATTTCTTTAATTTCTTTGGTTTCTTTGGTTTCTTTTGATGATTCTGATGGTTTTGAATCTGGGGTTGATATTGACAGAATCTATAAATTAATAATTAAAATACTATTACCAAAAAATCATAACCAAAAGTCATAAACATACCTTCCAACCAGCCAATTCTAATCGTGTAACAAAAACAATGTTTTCTTTTGTTTTGATCGTGACTTTGTCGTTTCGGATTATCTTTTTTTTATTGTCAATATAATTATTAATGATAATAAAAATAAAATACACTTACATTTTGATTTTTATTTGCATCTTTTAGTCCTCCTTCATAAATGTCTATGCTATCGACCATAGATTCGTATTCTTTTTCTAACGCTTTGTATTCTTCTAAAATTGTTTGTGTGTGCGTTTTGAATATTAGCAACAATATTGACAAAATAAATGAATCAAGGTGGTTTATGATTTAGATAGATCAAAAGTTGATGCCGTGATAAGTATTCACGTGACACAACACACATAAATCACATGAACATGACTTGTTTAATTATTTTTCAATGATTTTTAACCAAAAGTTCATCTTTATCGTCGTCGTGCTAATATATTGAAATCAATTGTATAATAAATAAATAAACATTTAACCACCCTTTTCCAAAACAAGAGGTTTATTTTTATCACCAGTTGTCGAAGAAACGTCTAGTTTGAAATTTTCCAGGACTTGATTACTTTCATTGTTATTATCATCACTCACTGAGCTCGATGAACTCACTGACCTCGTCGTTTTTGAAGTTTTTGATTCTTTGGTAACAACTTTATCATTTAATTTTCTCTTTTCATTATCCTTTTTCCCGTAAACAGCATCAGCAGCTAGTCTAGCCTTTTTGGCAGCAGATTCTTCAACATACTCTTCTTTGGCTCTAACCTCAGCTTCGTCCGCATTCGTAGCGTCATCTGCACATCCACACGAATATTTGTTTGAAATCTCGCTGCAGTCAAAAATCTCTTTTCCTAATCGTTCGTTGACTTGGTTATGAACAAAACAGCCCCATTGTGAAGCAGCTTCACGAGATGAGGTTTGTGGAGGGTATTTTCGTAACATGTCTTGGAAATGTGACGCACACTGGCCGCTATTTGTTAATCGTTAGTTTTGTAAATAGTTATGATTTTTGTTTAGTTGAATGGGTCATTTCATCATACCACTTTTCAATTCCCCAGAAAAAAAAAAAAAAAAATAAATAAGAAAACATACCATGGATAAACACGAGAAAACAAATGAATAAAAGAAGAAAGGGTTTCACGTTCATGAGCAGAAGGTTTTTCAGGATATTTAGCAAGAATGGTATGAAAAAGTTTCCAAGAAGCTCTGCCAACTTCAGCACGAATAGTTTCGTTGTTCATGGCACCCATGATAGGAGCGCCCATGACGGTTTCTTGAGAAGGACCGTTTGATTTGGCAAGTGCTTCTATTGGATCATAGTCTTGGATATCTTTGAGCTCTGCAGGTGATCGTTCAACTTCCTTGATTCCAGCTTCTTTAATACCGGCTGTACTTTTGATGGTTTGCACAGTGTTGTGTGGTGAAAAAACGAGGTAGAAGAATATTATTGTGGTTATTATTGCAGCAAGAAATGTGACAAGTGAAGGTCTACGAGGCATGTTGATGGTTTTTTTCTGTTTAACTAAGGTATGATGATGATGAAATTATGGTATTTAAAGTTGAAAGAAAACAAAAGGTAAATGTGGATATAGACCAAAGGGGTGGGGTTAGGGCATTTATGACAAGTGATGTAACAAAGTTTATTTTATTTATTTTATTTTTTATTTTATTTCATTGATAAAAGAATAAACTACTGGACGATTTAGGTTCATAAACCAGAAACTTCAGTTTTCATTTACGAAATGATGACTTTCACATGTCTGCGGCGCTGAAATCAATTAACAATATTGAGCCCTTCGCAACTATGCCGGATTTCCTTGAAACAAATGCAGTCGATTTTTGACCAATGAGATGGATTTGTCCAACCACAAATGTTGTTGATCACAGACGTGAGTCCAAATTGACTACAAACCATCAATATTCCAGCACCGTCTAGAAACAACATGCACAGCAGCAAAAAAAGGTTAATGCGCTGATCGGTTTTTTTCCCATAAAGACGAAGAATTGCCGCAACAGCTTCATTTGCAAAGTGAAAATCACGCAAAAAAAAAACGAGTTTATCAGCGTGAAAGCGATGCAAAATCCAAACCAAAGACTTCCAAATCAACCACCGTTTACAATTGTCTTATCACCCCGCCGCACCAGAACAACTTAATTCACGCATTTTGTATAAAACCTGCTGTGAATCCGTTTAAAAACCCAATTTTTATTTCTATTCTTCAATTCTTTTTTATATAAAACTTATATTCTCGTAAACCAATCCAATGTCTTCTTCTCATTCAAACATTAACAAACCCCAAAAGGTCGATTACTCTCTTTACTTGGTAACCGATTCGTTTCTCGTTCCCAAAGGAATTGACTTTTTCACCCAGGTCGAAAATGCTCTTTCCAAGGGTGCTGTCACAATTGTCCAGCACCGTGAAAACGATATCGATACCAATACTTTCATTGCTCGTGCTAAAAAGCTTCATGAAATTACCAAAAAGTACAATGTTCCTTTGATCATCAATGACCGTGTTGATGTGGCTGTTGCTATTGATGCTGAAGGTGTTCATGTCGGTAACCAAGATATGAGTATGTTTATTTTTGTTTACATCAATTTGCTTGCTCCATTCAAGCAATATGAATTTAAAGTCTTTTCAGCTAACAAAAATTAAAAATTAAAAATTAAATTTTAGACCCCGCTTCTGTCCGCAAAATCATTGGACAAGACAAGATTGTCGGCGTTTCTGCCAACACTACTGAAGAAGTTGAAGCTGCTGTTCGTGAAGGTGCTGACTACCTCGCTGTTGGTCCTTGTTTCCCAAGTGGCGCCGAAAAAATCTCTAATCAAGTCATTGGCCCAATTGGTGTCAAGGAAATTTTAGAAGTCAGCAATAACCGTATCCCTGCTGTTGCCATTGGCGGCATTAATGCTAAGAATATTCAACAAGTGCTTTACTTTTCTGCTACACCCGATAAAAACCTTAAACTTGATGGTGTTGCTGTTGTTTCTGCTATCATGGCTAGTCAAGAACCTGCTGAATCTGCTCGTGAACTAAAGTCTTTGCTTCATGAACCAATCACTTGGTCCTTGACTTCCAAAGTTCCTTGGGATCAACAATTTGCTAAAGAAAACCTTATTGACAATATGTCTGATCTTATTACCATTCTTTCTAAAACCAGCCCTTTGATTCATCAAATCACTAGTCAAGCTACCAAATACTTTTGTGCAAATGTCAGCATTGCTGTCGGCGGAAGTCCCATCATGTCTGATTGTGCTGATGAGTTTCAAGACCTTGCTGACGTTAAGAATTCTAGTTGCTTGATCAGCATGAGCAAACCTGATCCTGAAAGCCTTGAAGAATTCTTCACTGCTGGTGAATGTTACAACAAAAATGGCCGTGCCATTGTTTTTGATCCTGTTGGCGCAGGGCTTACTAGACTTCGTCTTAATGCTGCTACATTTATTCTCCAACGTGTCGCTTTTGATGTCATTAAAGGTAATGCTGGCGAAATCTTTGCTATTGCTGGTATAAAGCCATCTTCTAAAAACGTTGTTGTCAGTCCTGAAAACGATGCTGGTATGGATCAACGTTATAACGCTGCTTATGCTGTTGCAAGAAAGTATCGTGCTTCTGTCTTGCTTACCGGCAAAGAAGATCTTCTTGTTGACGAACTTGGAAACTCTTTAATTTTCAGCAACGGTTCCGAGTACTTGAGCAAAATCACAGGTTCTGGCGCCGTTCTTGGATCCATCATTACCGGCCTTTGTGCTGCTGACAAGACTTTACTTGACGCTGAAGAAAAAATGCCATATGGCGCTTTTGTTGCTGCCGCTGCCGCTATTTCTCTTTTCACCATTGCGTCTGAACGTGCTGCCAAAGGTTCAACTTGTGGCGGTCCTGGTTCGTTTGTGCCGGCTCTTATTGATGAACTTTATAATATCCAGCGTGAAACTTCTATTGGTAATTTCAAGTGGCTCAACAATCTCATGGTTAGACCATAT
This sequence comes from Magnusiomyces magnusii, assembly GCA_030570155.1. Taxonomy (NCBI): domain Eukaryota; kingdom Fungi; phylum Ascomycota; class Dipodascomycetes; order Dipodascales; family Dipodascaceae; genus Magnusiomyces; species Magnusiomyces magnusii. Next base: position 5,608 of record JAJLVH010000852.1, read on the forward strand.
GAGCAGTAAATTTATATACATTTATTAAACAATATTTAATTACTTTATATTCCAGTCATTGGACATTTTCAAACTTATTAAACCACCAAACCCAAACCAGTTATACAAGAATTGTTTGAAATTAAATAAACTACCGCGCCAAAAATCATGAAACCGTTTTGTAATGTATCGAATATTTCCTATTTGGGCAACTTTTCGTACTACAAACAAGAAAATGTTTACAATTTTATTTAAAATTTGGTATAAATACAAGTGAAAGTCAGTTAAAGTTGAGGTTTGTTTTGAGTATTGTTATACAAATTATCAAAAACTAACAAAAATGACCTCGTTTGACGAACCGTTTACATCCACAACAACTCTATTTTCCATCTTCAAATGTTTGTATTCTGGAATGCCGCTTTCGCAGTTTCCGAACCTTGTTTGTCAGCTTTCGGAATACGCCACGAGAAGGTTGGGAAACTATGTGGATTCGTCAAAAACTATTATGCCTGTTTATGTTGATGATGAAGAATGTAAAAATAAAAGTCATAATAACTATAAAAATTACAAAAATTATAAAAGTTTTAGAAATTCTACAACCCGTCAACTTGAAATACCCTATGAACTCGACCCTATCATAGAAGAGCGGCAAATGAAATGGTTGAGTTTGATGTGTTGGAGCAGTCTTGACATCTCCAACATCCCGACCCAAACTGGGTTTTTTCATTTTGTCGAAGATACCGAGTTTGTTGTCAGGTATTTGCTAGCGCTTTCTTATGAATGTGAATACGGATGGCAAGAAGAAGGTAATAAACATTTCAAAGATTTTGATAACAGAAATGTTATTCGGTCAACAGTCACAGGTGTTTGGTATAAATGTATTAATAATGATAAAAAAAATATCAACAATATGAAAAATAATGAAACCCCATGTTACAGAATCACGAGCCATAAAAGTCATGAGTTCATTGCATCTAATACCAAATGGAGGTTTGGCGGCGATAACTTTCCATGCACCGAAACAGATATAAAAGGCAGAGTGACGTTCAATGTTTCCAATCCGCCAACGTTTATTCAAGAATATATCAAGAGAAACAGAGCGCCTGAAAACCAGTTATATGTTTTGCACATTTGGGACAATATTCCTGGGGAATGGAAATTTCAAAGCGCGTTTGTTGCGCCTGACGACATTTTTGAATTGATTGATGTTCCTTGGATTAAAGATGAGAATTGGAAAGGAACTTTTGAAAAGAAAGAGGCAACAAAGGCTATACCAATTAAACAAAAGTCTGGAGCTATGGTTAGAGAACGAGGGTTTGAATACAATTTATCAAAAAGTTATAATCCATCTACCATTCATAACCAGCACCATTCACATGTCAATCTTTCAAGTTCGATGAACAAGAAAATGGTTCAAACTTATGATGAAGATTCCCAATATTCTCAAAATTTTTATAATCCACATTTTTACACCAATTCCGTCAACAATTTGAATAATTTGAATATTATGACCAGCAATTTGAGCAAAAGCTTGTCAAAAAGTTTGAACCAAGATCGAGATAAAGAATTTACTAAAGAACCACATAATTATAACAAGCATTTGAATAATTATAACCGTGGTTCAAATAACTTTTCGCAAGCATCACAATTGAGGCCATCACGAAAAAATTTGGGTTTAAGTAAATATACCAAGAAAAAGTATTTGTCTCAAGAAGAGTATATGAGAAGATTGGACAAACTTTTTGGAGTAACTGAAGATTATGAAAATTATGAAAATAATTATGAAAGTTATGAAGGAGATGAAGAAATAGAATACACAGATTCATCACTTCGAAAATCAAAAAGCTGCGAAGATATAAAACCAGTGACTGAAGAATATCAAACAAACAATCACAGCCATGACCAAAACCAACATCATCATCCAGTTCATACTCCTAACCACGAAACAATTTATCAAAAACCAATACAGTTCAACAAACCTATTATTCCAACGAACCCACTTTTATCATCTTCCCTGCCTTCACAATCTTTCTTATCTTCTACTTCTTCTACTTCTTCTACTTCTTCTACTTCTTCTACTTCTACACCCTTCATGTCAACAACATCTTTACCCCAATCTAATCATAATCCAAATCCAAACAAAAATAACGAAAACGACGACAACACCTATAGCGACGACTCCAGCTACGATTCACTTGACCTAGATTACGAAAAAAGTCTTGAACAAAAATATGAAAAAAGCCTTAACTCAAACATTTCTTCAACCAACAACTCAACCGACAATTTACCAGAAAAGTTTCAAAAAATCGAAATCAAAAAAAAGAAAAAAAATCAGTCTAATCAACCCAACAGTAACAATAATAAACGATACTTTACTGCATTATCTTTTGACCTTCCTAAACCTCCTCCTCTTCCAAATCTTCAACCAACTGTAGGTTCGCATGTCAAAATGTCTGTCGCTAGTTTATACAGACTAGCAAAAGCTCAAGGTATTGGTCTAACTGAATTCATGTCCTGGACATATGAAGCAACTTCAGAAGTTGACAATAAAATAATTAAATAAAATTAAATTAAATAAAAGTAAATAAAAATTACTCTTCATCTGAACTCTCTTCTTCTTCAGAAGCTTCAGCAAGCCATTCCAAAAATGAATTAGCAGCCTTGCGAATCTTTCTAAATGTATCTCTGTCAACATACTTTTTAGAAACAGTAAGTCCCCAAGCTTCAAAGGTATCTTCAGAAACAACATCAGCTTCATAAAGGGCGTGGAAAATAGCAGGAACTTGACTCATCAATTCGGGATGATTGATACCAACAAATCTTTCAATACCTCCAAGAAAGTATCGTTCACCCTTTTTAGAAGCACTAGTAAGCTTACACAAAAGACCAGCGTGCTGCTTAATCTCTTTGGTAATGTTTTCGGGAGTGAAAAGACACTGTGCAATAACTTGACAAGTGCGGTGCTCCTTTTCAATACCAAGATCAACAAGCTTCTTGAAAATTTCAACGTCACCACGGTTTTCTCCATTAGCAAACCATTCACCAAGTTGTTCATAAGCATCCAATTCACTAGCAGGATCGTCAAGACTCATAGCACCAATAGATGCAATGACTTCACGCTGACGAGCCTTGATTGCTTCTTCAGACATATCAACAGCCCATTCTTCATCATCGTCCTTGCTACCCTTGGAAAGAGTAGAAGCTTCACGAAGAAGTTCATCATCATCAACAGCATCAGGGTCATCTTCAGATCCACTTTGAGACTTGGATCTGTTAACTTCACCAGCAACAAGATCATCGGTAGCAGCACCACCAACATCAGCAGAAGCAGTAGCAGCCTTTTTACCTTTACCGCGCTTAGCAGTCTCAGGAGGGTTCTTGACAATAAAAGAAGCAAGCTTGTGGCGCATGTCAGCGGGAGTACGCTGACCACAAGCCTTACAATCACGAATGATGCTACCATCCTTCAAAATAATAAGTTCAGTTTCAGGGTTCTTGCAAGAAGCGCAAAGAACAAACTTGGAAATAAAACCATCAAGCAAGTCCTGCAACTTTGGGGCATCATGAGCACCGTTAACAGTATAACGGTCATCAGTTTCATTAAGCTTGGTAGAAGCACCAAGTTCATTACCAAAGTATTTGATAATATAGGCAGGTGGACGGTTAAGAGCACGAGCGACATCAGAAGTGTTGACAACAGCAGTTCTGATACCGTTACCGCGGCCTTCAATCTTAGAGATGATGGCAGGCATCTTGTAACGGTAAAAGGGATCGTTATTGTCTCTGCAAATGTTTAAAGTAGCCATTTTGAAGTTCTAGAAACAAAAGTGGGAATAATAATAAAAGTAAAAATATAAATAAATGAAATAAGAAATATTCAAATCTATGCAAGAATATTGTCAATGGCAAAAAAAAAAAATAGTTTTAAAAAAACGTGCAAGAATTAAACACACATAAATAGAGCTATTAGCACCAAGAGATAGATAGAGTAAACTAAGAAAGACAAAATGTTGATATAATAAACATATAGTAGACTGTATAAAAAAATGTCAAACTAAAAAAAAAAAAAGCGTAATTTTTTTTTTAGAACAAAATATCTTCAATAAACATTCACACAGTGTATGGCAGGAGGTATAGAACAAGATAAAGAACAAAGGCTTGTCTTGAAAAAAAAAGGCATAAGAGCAGTTTTTATTTTGAATAAAAAAAAGTAAAAAGTAGTTGAAAAAAAGAATTTACAACAAGAAAAGGGAATATAAAAAGTTGAAAAAAGTTGAAGACAACGATGTTTGTAGTTGAGCCAAAAAAAGGAAGAAAAAAGAAAAAGAAAAACGTGAAATTTTTTTTGGTTTATAAAATAAAAAAATTTCAAAAAGAGTCACGTTTGATGGAGATGATGTTCACGTGGCGTTACATTGATCATGAGGTACAAAGTTGAAAAAAGACAATTGAGTGTAATTACTGAATAAAAGAAAACCAATCAAAACCAGGTATTGTTATTTAGTGCACATGACAGTTAATGTAACAATAAATCACAAAAGCAACATTGCCACCACAATTTAATGTCATGGCGTGTAACAGCTTTTTTATTTTTTTATCAATAAAGTACGTCGAGGATTATTTGTTTTCTTTGCTTTTAAAAACAAATTTAAACCAAAAGAAAAGTGATTTCGTTTGAAAATGTCGTTAATATTGTGAGTTTCTTTTGGCAATTGCGAAAGGTTTTAGTGATTGAGTAATTAACTGTTTTATTTATTTAAAACCAATGGTTTTGTCTGAGAAAAGTATGGTCTTTATTATCAATTGATGAGTGTGATTTCATGACTTTGGACTGCTTTTCAAGGATTCAACTGTTGTGGACCATTTGTGTTTGATTATAGTCTTTATCTCTTGATTGTCTTTCTTGATGCTGCAAACTTGTTTTTTCAAGTCTTTTTCACTGTTTTATACAGTGATTTGGGTATGATTTGTTGTTTGTGGTTGATTTAGATTTAGTACTAACTAGTTGAATCATTATTGTTTTTGTTAGAATCCGGTATGTATTTTCTAAAGTTGATTTGATTTTAACCAAACACTAACACTCGTTTTTTTTAGATTATTTGAATCCCATTGATCTCTGCAACAAAATGAACATGTATATTTTACCAGAAGCAGCCGTCCATACCTTTACCTGTTTCCTGTTATTGATTGGTGGCCAATGGGTTTCTCTCTTTCTGAATCTTCCTCTTTTGGCATATAACGTTCGCAAGTTTCTCGACAAGTCGTATTTGCTGGATGCCACCGAGATCTTTCGCACATTGAACCGTTACAAGAATGAGAGTTTTGCCAAACTGGCGTTCCATTTGGTGTTGTTTTTCTATTATCTTTACTGTCTTATTATTTCCATTGTTGACGACGAGAAATAGTTGTGAAATTAAAATAAATAGAATTTAAAATGAAATGTTGAAACGTTTATCTTGGCCGCCAATTCACCGACAAGGCTAAAACCCTTTTACATCTTTTGCCGAGTTTGAACCGAGACTCACCGAATTGTATTCTAATTAGCGGTTATACGGCTATTTGTGTTGATCAATGGCCAATTTGCGTTTGTAGGTTTTGTGCATCTGAAATTTCGGCAGACGCTTTGAAATCGTAAATAAATGCGGGGAATCTTTTTGTCTATAAATATCACGAAAATCCTTTTTTTATTTTGATTCTTCAACCAACAATCCACTATTAGTATTTATTATTATTATTATTATCATTATTATGTCTAAGATTTTCATTAGAAATTTCAGTCTTTCTCGCGTGACCCGTCTTCACCAAGCTTACATCATTGCAGCCGGAAGATCGCCGATCGGAAACTTTGGCGGTGCTTTGAAATCTTTGTCTGCCACAGACCTTGGTGCCCAGGTAGTCAAAGCCGTTGTTCACAAGGCGCACGTCAAACCTTCAGACGTCGATGAAGCATACTTTGGCATGGTTTTGCAAGGAAACGCGGGCCAGGCTCCGGCCCGTCAAGTCGTCATTAAAGCCGGGTTGCCCGAAACTACTGAAGCCACCACAATTAACAAAGTGTGCGCGTCGGGCCTTAAAACGGTGTCTTTGGCGACCCAATCGATTCGTCTTGGAGACGCTTCGGTTGTAGTTGCAGGTGGTACCGAGTCGATGTCAAATGCGCCGTACTATATACCACGCAACCTTTCGTATGGCAGTGCTACGGCTACCGATTCGATTGTTTATGACGGCTTGACGGATGCTTATGATAAAGTCTTGATGGGCGTGTGTTGCGAAAATACCAACGCTAGAGAAAACATTACTCGTCAAGACCAAGATTCTTTTGCGGTTGAGTCTTATAAACGATCTTTGGAAACCATCAAGAATGGAGGGTTTAAAGATGAAATCATTCCAATTTCAATCAAGTCCAGAAAAGGTGAAACATTTGTTGATCAAGATGAATCTCCTGCATCTGCCAATCTTGACAAGTTATCTACATTGAGAACTGTTTTCAAAAAAGATGGTACTGTGACTGCTGGCAATTCTTCTTCACTCAACGATGGTGCTGCTGCTTTAGTTTTGGCTTCTGGAGAAAAGGCTAAACAGCTTAAAACACCTGTATTGGCTAAAGTTATTGCATATGCTGACGCTGCCACTGCTCCAGTCGATTTCACTATTGCTCCATCTCTTGCTATTCCAAAGCTGCTCAAAAAGGCAGGTCTTGGTGTTGAAGACATTTCAAGCTGGGAACTGAATGAAGCCTTTTCGGGTGTTTCGATTGCCAATAACAGACGTCTTGGTCTTGACACTGATAAAGTCAATTCTAAAGGTGGTGCTGTATCTCTAGGTCATCCAATTGGCGCTTCTGGTGCTAGAATCTTGGTTACGTTGATTAATAACTTGAAGGATGGCGAATACGGTGTTGCTGGTATTTGTAATGGTGGAGGAGGAGCTACTTCTGTGTTGATCAAAAAGGTTTCAGCTGTTGAAGAGTAAATATAAATTTATAATTTTTATAGTTTTAATTGATCAATATTGGATTAAGGCTGACTAGAGTTCGGTTATCAACGGCATATTAAAGCCATCCCCACATTTACGTTTATAAATACTGCAATGAATCCAAATCTTTCAATATCATCAACTATCAAAAATGTTTAAATCTATCAAACCATCAATTTCACTTATTAAAACTGCTTTTGTTAAACCATTTTCCTCTTCATCAATTACTCAAAGATCTCTCATAATTCCCGAATCTTCTCCAAACCACATTACCTTTTCAGATGCACCTTTTCTTTCCCGTACATCCACACAAGCCTTTGCAAACCCAGACCTGCCTACCCTTTTACGCAACTCAACAACCCACCGGTCCACCAAACTAAACATGTACCAAGCCATCAACGAAGCCCTCGGCACTGCTCTCGAAACAGACGCTAGCGCCGTGTTGTTTGGCGAGGACGTGGCCTTTGGCGGTGTGTTTCGGTGCTCGATGGGGTTACAAGAAATGTTTGGTAAGGATCGGGTGTTCAATACTCCTCTTAGTGAACAAGGAATTGTAGGTTTTGGTGTGGGGTATGCTGCTCAAGATGCGACGGCTATTGCAGAAATCCAGTTTGCTGATTACGTGTTTCCGGCGTTTGATCAGATTGTTAATGAAGCTGCAAAGTATCGGTACAGAGGAGGTGAACAGTTTAATGTAGGCGGGCTTACTATTCGTATGCCGTGTGGTGCGGTAGGCCATGGTGCTATGTACCATTCACAATCTGGTGAAGCCTTTTTTGCTCATTCGCCTGGTCTCAAGGTTGTTATGCCACGAAGCCCTTTACAAGCTAAAGGCTTATTGTTGGCTTCTATTCGTGACAAGAATCCTGTCATTTTCATGGAACCCAAGATTCTGTACCGTGCTAGTGTGGAACACGTTCCTTCAGACGATTATGAATTGCCGTTGGGTAAGGCTCAAGTTGTTCAACAAGGCTCGGATGTCACTGTGATTGCATACGGAGCTTCTGTGTACCATGCAGCAGCAGCTGCCAAATACGCTCAAAAAGAACTGGGTAATGTGTCTATAGAAATCATTGACTTGCGAACCATTCATCCATGGGACCGTGACACTGTGATTGCCAGCGTCACCAAGACGGGCCGTGCCGTGATAATCCATGAAGCTCCCAAAACGAACGGCATGGCATCAGACATTGCAGCAGAAATTCAAGAAAAGTGTTTTTTGAGATTAGAAGCGCCGGTGCAGAGAGTCACGGGCTGGGATACGCATATGCCGTTGCAATTTGAAGATTTGGTTGTTCCTAATGTGAGTCGAATTTTCCATGCAATTAAAAAGGTGATGGAATTTTGATTTTTTTTTTTTTTTATCATTTTATTTAATAATTGTTTAAATAATTAAAAATTTGGAACCTTTCTTTCATAAGGAAAAGGACCAGGTATTAATCCATTTTCATCAAGTTGAATTGGCAATTCATCATTTCCTTGTCCAATAACCACAAGTTGGTTTTCATTATTATCTTCATCGTCATATTCGTCATAACCAAACTCCAATTCGTCTTCCAAAAAAGAGTCGCCTTTACTCAATTGTGCAATCTTGTCAAGGTAATCCAATTTAGAACCCAAATCCAATTGACTCAATCT